>SMSQ01011534.1:7663-24298 GCA_019453375.1 Ctenoplectra terminalis | reverse complement strand
TTTTTTTTTTTTTTTTTTTTTTTTTTTTTTTTTTTTTTTTTCAAATACTTATAAACGTAATTACAGTTATATAAATATATATACCTATAACCAACAAAATATATGCAAAGAAAATAAATTAAAATTAAAACTCACTTACAAGCGTTCTAAAACCAATAAATCATGAAATAAAGATGGTTTCATCATACTTATGTTGTTGCTTGACAAATCACTAATAATCAAATAAATGATAAAAAAGAACAAAAAAAAACATATCAATATATTTTATATAATGTTTATAACTTACAGTCTTTTCAAATTCGACAACTTTCTGAATGTATAAGCATCTATAGTTGAGATTTGATTTTTACTTAAATCCCTAAATAAGAATTGAACATATATTTTAGAATAATATACTAAATAAGTAATATATTAATTGATATTGATACTCTTACAGCCTTTCTAAATTTCCAAGACCATTAAAGCAATCTTCACCAATAAAAGTTATATCATTTTGTGATAAATTTAAACGTTTCAAATTTGTTAAATTTTTAAATATATTAGTTTCAATAGCATAAATATTATTTTTGCTCAAATCTCTGAAATATATTAAGACGATGAAAATATTATAATATAAAAATAAATATTACTTTACCATAGAAACAACACATAATGGTATAATAATCTTACAATTGTATTAATTCCACGCTAACACTATCGATATTGATGTCCTTAATATTTTGTAATTCGTTACCACATTTAACACGTAACCATTCTGCTTGTGCACCAAGTTTACACGTGCAATACTTAGGACATGTTTGAATTGTATTTCCTTTTGTTTGAATTAAAATTAAAAACAATAAAATAGCTTTCATTTTTAAGAAAGACAGAGTTTTGCCTAAAAAATATCAATTTTAATTAATAAAAAAAGTTGAATACATAAATCATTGAAAAAATTGATATTTTAAGTACATATTTAAAAATAAAATATTAACACAATAATTATATTTTTTAATTTTTTTACACAGCAATTTCAAATAAAATTTTTTTAATATCGAGTATATCATTTTCATTCATAACGAACGATTTTTTAATATAAAAAAAAAAGCAACAATAGAACTATATATAAATATAAACAATGAACATACATATAAAACATACAATACTTACAAATACGACAAAAATTATATGTATCATATTGTTTCAATGATAAATTCAATATATTAATATTATTTAATAATTGCTAAGATAATTATAAGTAAATAATTACACGATTAAAATATACATAGCTCACGAATTGTCAGAACTATCGACTATATATCTGAATCTAAAATATAGGACTAATTATAGGCTGATTTTCACGTATTCTACTCTAAGAATTATTTTTGTTTTATTTAACAGAAAATTATTTTAAAGAAATCCTTTTTAAAATACAGATCATAGGAAAAATGTGTGAAATATTTGTGCAATGTTTATATATTTAAAAGATCAAAATTATTTTATAAAATAACAATTTTCATAAGGATTCGTCGTAATAGCTGCATCTAACCTATTATTTCATTTTAAATAGATATAACACGACATTTAATCATTAATTGTTAAATATATTTATCTAAAAGTTTTTCCAAACAGTCAGGTAAAGAGGTGAAAATATACAATTGGGATAATACTTTTGTAAAAGATGTCTGCTTTTCTTTATTACACTTTGTTTTATATTTTAATCTCAGGATGTATTATATATCCACCTACAGAATTTGTTTCAGCCGGTCTAACCATAAAAGATATATTTTCAAGTTGGTTAGGCAGCGAGAATGAGTTTTTTATACAATATCATATAAGAAGAAGTATCATCACGTTATTTGTGCATTCTATGCTTCCGTTTGGTAAATATATTTATTTTTTATTATTTTAATATTAATTTACTTTTATATTACATATATTGAAATGTGTTTTTCTTCTAAATAGGTTATGTTTTTGGTTTAATTCTGTTTGCATATGTAGATGATGTAAGTGTATTATTAAGTGATCTCAATTTATGGTCAATATTTGTGATTTGTACTGTATTGATGCCTATGTACACTTTATATAAAATTTTGACATGGTCACTGAATAATTGGAGCAAACATCCTATAATTCAAAATCTTGCAGTTTATTGTAATAGTAATAATAATAACAACAGTATACTATGGACTGCAGTAGCTTCTGATATTAATGTAGAATATCGAAGGTTATATATTAAATTTAGAACTTTATTCATATAATATATTGTTTTCAAAGAAGACTAAAAACTAAAAATTTCATTTTAGAATTGATAAAATAATAATTACGACAAATAGTATATCTTGTATAATAGCTACAGACAATTGGATCATTAAAGTTTTACCTTATAAAATAATGGTTGTCCATCAAAGCGATGCAGTTTTAATAGTTAATAAAAGCGATACCCATGAAATGTCACCCGTAACAAGAGGAGAAGTTCAATTTATTAATATCGAGGTATATTTAATGCTTGTTTAACATATTTACAATGAAGTATATTTAATTTATTTTAAATCAGTCTTTCCTTAGAATAATGAAATTAAATTCTATCAAATTATTTTTCTAATTCTGCTTTTATTATCATAATATATATGTTGGAATATTTAAACGTGAACATTTAAATATGTCTGCACTATTTATAAGTATGTAGGAGGAATTGTTTAAGGCAAAGTTAAATTAAAGTTTATAGAAGCGAACAAAATGAGAAAAAAAGAAAAAGTTTCTCAAATTAAATATATATATATTAAATATATATATATATATATTGAATGTTTATAAAAGTTGGTGCTAAACTTTAGGAACAAATCAAGCAAAAAAGTCTTAATAATGGTTGCCTTGTTTACCCAACTTGAATACATTCCTGTTATTATTTTTTTTTTATACTTCACCATCAGTATTTTTTTCTTAAGATTGCAAGTGTTCAGTATATATTACTCTAGGTTTACAAGACTAATACCAAATAACCATTAAATTTTTATCTATGAAGTTAACTCAAAAAATTTTGTTTATATCTATCAAAATATTTATCTAAACTATCTAAACTATCATTTTAAGTATTTACTACAAAAACTCAAAAACACCTATCAAAATAAATATTATATAATTACCTATATTCTAGGTACAAATAACTCCAACCTCTTTAGATTAAAGTATTTTGATATTAAGTAATCAAAATGGTGCATATATTGAATATATCTTTTTATTTTCTACAAAAACAAAAACAAAAACATCAATGAAAATTTAAAAAAATATAATTTTAAGGAGATTTTTTTTGTTATCATTTCGTTTGCCCTGTAAAATAGTTAAATTTTGTCTTAAATATTTTTCTGTTGTATCTAAAAATAGTACATATTTTTTAGCACTTTCATTTGTCTGTCATGATCTTATACACAGTAATTATGGTCAAATTATATAAGGTGTTTCATAATGTGTGAATAGTTTTTTATCAGTTTATTCAAAACATGGTTCTGTAGTTGAACTCTCATGTAACGATATCCAAAATTTAATCATTAATGAGATATTGTTACTTTATTCAACTTTAATATATTATAATTACTTACATAAATTTTTATCTCCAGACCACACGTATGAAAATTATTTATATAGACATAAGTTATTTACATTTTATTCTGGTAGATTTGTATGTTTTAGGTTCTTTTTTGATAACACAGAAAGGTATTTTTAGCATTTGAAAATTTCTGAATTATTGAGCTAATGAAAGTCATTAAATATTATTATGCGTGCCCAAGGTTACTAAGATTCTATACTTGTTTCTTACAGTTTCAGTAAATTTTTTATAAAGAAATTTATTTAATTCAATTCTGCATGCAAAGTCATTAAATTGTGAAAATGAATTGACTATTATTTAGTACAATCATAAAGGCTTTAGTAACATATTCTTAGTTAATGAGATTTATCACAGTAGTAAAGTTTTCATATATTTCCTTATTATATTTGCAACTTAAACATACATGTTGTTGTTTAATGGAAACTATAAAAATCGAATAAAGGTAAAGTAGATAAAGAACTTTATGTATAGTAAATTAGTCAATTGGCTTACTAATTCGTACATAAGTTAAAGTGTAAAGGGATATTTAGTACCTTATTTTAATATTGATTTCTAAATTAATTATAAGAAGAAGAAATGTAAAGAAATTGGTATGTCATAGAAAAAATTTTCACCTAGAAAACTTTAAAATACTAACTTATTTATTATTTTTAAATAATAAATAAAGATTTTCTATGTAAGTGAAGAATTATTTATAAAGCTTTAATTCTTTCAAGTAGAATTAAGAAAAATTAAGTCTGTATGATTGTTTCAGGAGAACAATTGATATATAAAAATTAACAATTTTTATATGTAATATCTTTTTAATTATAGTTCAAGGATATATTTGTAGTATATCTTCTATTTGGAATCCACTTGTGAATTGAGTAGTAAATTGTTGTTCACACATTATGTAATGTTGTATAAATGCATTTCATACGCAAAGTGTATCGATCAAAACAAAATGTTGCTTTTATAAAATTTGCATGTGATTCAGACTGTTTTAATTAAAAATGTACCTTTTTTTTTTTAATCCTAATTTTGTATAGGTAAAATCCACAAGAACAGGATCACAGCCTTTTGATATAAGATTAAATGTATTTGACTTTAAAAATTTGCAAGACAAGGTTTCTCGTCCTATTACTATATTACAAAACATTACATTTCATAAAACCTTACTTGACAAATTCATTGATAATTTTAAAGAACAAGTACATGAGAATCCATATTACGAATACGCAGAGGTATTTTATCTTTTATAAGTTTAGAATTTTATTTTTTTCACTGAATTAATCGTTGTACAAATATATTTAAAGGAATTAGGTCAATGCATAGGATGTATGCAAGCTTCATCAAATGTTAAATTATATAAACAATGTAATACTGGTATAGGAAGTGGAAATCCTGAAGATTGTATGATATGTTATTGCCGTCCAATGTGGTGCATAGACTGTATGGCAAAATGGTTAATACATGATATATCTAATAATTTATATTATTTTCATTTAGCGCAATTACATTAATAAAAAATATATTACAGGTTTGCATCAAGACAAGATGAAAATGCACCTGAAACTTGGTTATCTTCTAAATGTACTTGTCCAGTATGTAGAGCAAGATTTTGTATGCTAGATGTATGTCTTATACAATCTATTTAAATATAAAAAATACATTAATATCTAATTGTATTTATAAAATTATCTTTGTTATAAACAATATATATATATATATCATTTAATAATAACAATAGATAATAATGAAATATTAGGTTATATAGTATGTTCGTGTCGATTTTTATGTAAATAAAGAAGTGTAGTTATTTTTACATTTATAAGGCATATATTATTTTTTTTACAATCTTTTGTCATCTTTCGGCCAATTCGAAAATTACATTTTCTCAAAAAATATCTTTTATAAATAATAAATTTATTGAAGTAATATTTTATATTTTTAAAAAAATTAAAGTTTCCGTCGTTAAAAAAATTTTGTAAAAATCGGAATAAATAGTAATCGGAAGAACATTTAGCGAATATAGAGTATCTTCATCAATTCTGAATATTTCTTTTCAATTATTTCTATCAGTTTTTCTAGCTGCAAGCAATATTTTTCTGAATTTATCGTTTAATCGCTCTGGTAGAAATGTTACCAGCTTCTTGATTCCCTACAGTGTTGATCTGTAATAAGCAATTATTTTGACTCAAAATAAGGAACACGCTATTTCCACTTCTTTCTATGAAAAAAGTAAGAGTAAGAGATCGGAGAACAAGTGAGAAGTCCGTGAAAGTGAGAAACCATAAATATTTATGGTCAAATGTACAATGACATCGTTTAATATGTTACGTACGCATCCTCCACGGAGCCGAAACGGCGTAGTGTTTAGTCTAGTGCCCCATGGAAGGGTTGACTCATGCTAGGGGAGCACATTCCTCGGTATGAGTCTAACGTACCCCTTCCTACGCTTTCTAATGTTTTTTCGGGGTATAAAAGGAGCTACAATTTTGGAAGCTCAGATCAGTCTAGAGTAGACTAAGAGTACGCCGTTACTCCGCCAGTAAAATATCTGTATTAGCAAGATCGGGTTGCATTCCCTTTCGANCGAAACTTACCTTGTGGCTCCCGGTGATATAAGGCACTGGTTCGTCCACGTTTACCTATCCATCGGCTCCCGGTGTTAACCATACACCGGTTCGTCCGATCCTGACCAACAATCCTACCTACCCATAAACCTAAGGCCACGCGGTAACGCCTGGCCCACGCCCCGGCCCTTGCAGCCGTAACAAATACAAAAAGGATAGAATATATATAGGGCAAATGTGCCTTATTTCAGCCTTTTTTTTTTTTTTTTTTTTACGTGGGGGAAATCATCCAAAGACAACCCAGCCACCTGAGGGAGGGGCCGGGTAGTGTGGGATTTGTGCCTTCTCGCGCTCAGCGCGTAAGCGCGCTCCGCGCTAGGAAGGGGTCTAGGAGCACCCCTACTACGCATCACAGCATAGCGGCGCCGTGCGACCACGACACGACGCCGCCCCATTCCTGCAACCGCAGTGCAATGGCGGTCGGGGCCCTCACTCCGACCGTCTTGCGGCTCCAGACCGCGCATGGAGGACTGGTAGGAGGCCGTGCAGTACGCACGGACCAGCCTGATGGCCATCCGTCGCTCTGTCCAACCGGCACAGCAAAACCATACTGCGCTGGCTAGTCATCAGGGAACCCGCCCAAACAGGCGCTCCGTACATAACGACGGACCGCACGACTCCCGTGCACAACTTACGTACACCCTCCACGGGCCCCCCGAGGTTTGGGAGGAGGCGACATAACGCAGTCGCCACCCGCTCACCTCGAGTTGCCAGGCGACCAAAGTGCGCCTCGAAACGCTACCGGGTGTCCAGGGTGAGTCCCAGGTACTTCATCTGGGAACCTACCCGGACGCACGCCGCTCCAACACGTACGTGGGACTGAGGCGGTGGCTCCTCACTCGAGGGCGGATCGTAGAAGAATAAGGCCTCGGATTTGTGGTGAGCAATTGTAAGCCCCAGCCCCTTAACTGCTGCCACCACCGCAACGACCGCCACCTCCTCGAGGCAGGTCGCCCTCCCAAACTCCCTCTCGGTGACCAGCACCAGCGTGTCGTCCGCATAGCTGACCAGGTTGGCACCGAGAGGGAGCGTTGCGCCAAGCACTCTGTCGAATCCAAGGTCCCACAGGAGCGGTCCAAGGACCCTGAGGACCCGAGGGCTCCGGGACCGGCCCCTCTGAAAACCAAACTGGCATTCGGCCAGGTCGGGTCCCGTAACCAACAGATGCTCGACGAGGCGGTGCGAGATTATCCGTTCGAACATTTTGCCAACTTCGACGAGCAGGCAGATGGGGCGGTAGGCGGAGGCGTCATCGGCATCTCGCCCCTTCTTCCGAATGAGGACAAGCCTCGCCCGTTTCCAGCTGTGGAGGGGGGGGGGGCACATGAGTACAGGCAGAGTACAGCCGCCGGAGCCGGTCGCCCAGGACGCTAAGGGCTAAAACCCATACACGGCCGGGGACACCGTTCGGACCCGGAGCAATCCTCCGGGAACCTAGACGCTTAACTGACCCGGCCAACTCCTCGTGGCTGAGCCCTAGTGCGTCGGACCAAGTGATCGGGTCCACCGAGTCGCCCCGCAATGACCCCGGGGCTTCCTCCCCGACCGGATCCGGGAATAACGTCCCTATAACCCGGTCGAGGAATTGGAGGTCCATCTCCTCGGTCACTGGAGGGGGGGACTAGGGGTGTAGCTTTCCCATAACCAAACGGTATGGGTGCCCCCATGTGTCCCGATCCAGCAAACCAAGGAATTCCTGCTACGAGTGGGTCTTGGCCCTCCTGATGGCCTGCTGCAGGGTCACCGTAAGCTCACGGTAGCTCCGTGCCCGGGTGTACTGGCGACGAGCGCGGCCGTACCTGGTGCGTAACTCTGCAATCTCGCTCGTCCGCCAATACACCGCGCGCCTGGTGGAGGGGCCTTGTTCGTGGCATGGCGGTGTCACACACCGGCCTTATTTCAGTCTTTACTCAGCCTAACCCAGTAGTCAGCTTTCCTGGAAATAAGTTTCTTAGGTATAAGAAAAAGTAACGAAATCTTATACAGTTGAATGAGCACAATGATCAGCCTACTACCCACTTACAGTATGTAAAGTTTTATGTTCTTAGCGGGAAGACTATGAATTACAGTAAGCCTTATTGTCATGATGATTGGATCGTTGACAACTGGTGAGAAAGTTTGAATTGTTTTAGTAGTATAGGCGGCACCTAGAAATAGTGGATAATATTAATAATACAGAGTTTTTATGTTAAAATTTTGAACATCTAATTACTAATATTTAAACGAGTTGTTTTTGAGATTATAATTGTATTCAAAACGTTAATATGTACGTCTTTAAAATGTAAAGGGAATCAATAATCATCTCCTCTGGCTGGGAGCATCCTATCAAGCAAATAGAACATACTTTTCTGTATCATTCTTTCTTGTTATTTCTAGTTATAAATTCCGAACCCACATAACGTAAAGTCTGAAACCGAAGAAAAAAGTGAAGTACTTGGAAAAACGAATCAAGATTATACAAACTTGACCTGGAATGACAACATTCGTGACGAAAGGACAACAGAAGACGAATTTGAGAAAGAAAACAGGGATGTAAATATTAATAAAATTGCAATTATAAGTGATATAAAATTAAAGCTTGAAATTATATCGATCATAACGCATAAGGAAGAAAAAGAAAAATCTGATAAGAATATGAGAGAAAAATGAAATTCTCCGTTTATTAAGTATTTACCATATTTAGCAAAAAGTGCTAAAAAAAAAATAGAAAGAACAAGGAAAAGAATTGTTCCTAATAAAGTTGGAAAAAGAAAAGAAAAACTAAAAGAGAAATAATGGAAGGGGAAGAAGAAAATGTTGTAACAAATGCTGACGGCAAACAAAGATGCGGAATGTGCAATTACGACTTATATTGGGTTGTCCGGAAAATTCATGCCGATTTTTAAGGAAAATTCAAACACGATACATTTAAATTTCCTTATACATTTATTAAATTATTTATGTTCCATTTTGTTCAATAACTTTTCTCCATCTTTCACGTAACTTGTATATCACATCCTTCCAAAAATTCTTAGGTTTTTCGGCGAAAAATTTTTCCATGTTTAACATTAGAACCACCGTGCCAGTCAAAATGACTGGTTCGTAATTTGTCATAGAAATTTTATAAATTTACAGTAGCGTATTTTCAGGGATTTTCTATAATTTTTTAAACAAAATATGCACAAAGAATTATTACCCCTAATATTCTTTTCTTTCTTTGGTACAATTAAGTCTATTTTAATCGTCGGTGGTTCTACTGTTAATAGCGTATAAAACTAATGAAAATGAATGTATCCTAACTAAACTTTTATCTAAAGATGCCTCAAGTGTCACTCTTTAGAATATGTACGCGTGTCATTTGTTTTCATTCATTCCGAAATATTCAGACCGGTTCTAATGGCACCTACCGAAAATCGGCACGAACTTTCCGGACAACCCAATACATATATAGTTCTGAATATCTATTTTAATTCTGGGCGAATAATAATGTTCCTTAACTTTGTTGTATGTTCAATTAAATTTAAAATGTCGCACTAGTTTATTATCGTGATTTTCTTAAAAAATTTTGTTTATTTCCTTTTATGTTTTTGGCATTATTTTATTATTATGAAATATTTCTATGTTATTTTTAATAAATATATATTTTAACATTTCGTACAATGTGGTAGATTTTAAATTGGGAATAGTCTATGGGAATAAATAAAGACAAAATTGTTAGTCTCAACTACAACCAGACAAACTTTGAAAACGCACCGACAATCACAAATATATGTCTATAACTTTTTTTAGTCGACAGTAACGGTTCTAAATGGTCTACACGAATTGTGCCGAGTGTCACTTCGTCTTTATCCATAGATAAAGAGGTTTAAGTACCCTTCTTGCCTACCGTGTTTCTTTTCGCCTAATATACACGCAACACAATTTCGAATAACATTCTCTATTTTCAATCTTGCGCTTGGAATCCAATAATCCTTTCTAACAATTGCTTTGGTTTTGCTTACAGAAAAATGACCTTTTTCATACGTTTGTCTAATTATTTATGATGATATCTCTTTCGGAACTACCAACTTTATATCTTCGTCGACTTCTTTGAAAAGTAAACCTCCTCAGATTTCGTAACCCTTGATTTTATTTTGCTTTGCGCTTGTTTTAACCGCATCATTAAACCGTCTTTTAATTCAGCCATGAGCATACACGAGGGTAATGGCTGACGACTCAACGCGTCTACATGCATTATACTTTTATCCGGTCGGCGTTCTATGGTATATTCAATTTCTTCCAGAAGAAGAGCCAATTTAGCCACACGCAAGCATAAATCTTTTTTTCTCATTGTCAAAGTAAAGGTACGACAATCGGTTACGATCTCAAATAGTGTTCCTAATAGATATATCTTAAATTTTTTAAGAGCTTTAACTATTGCGAGAACTTCTAATTCGCAGCTAGTATAATTTTTCTCCGCTGGCGCAGTATTGCTACTTGCATAATAAACAGGGTGTAACGTGTTATCTTTACTACTTTTCTGTAATAAAATCGAGTTTTGCCAACCACTCAATACAAGTTTAATATAGGTTTATCGCTTAATATTTCCTTAAGATGGATGAAGGCATTTCTCTGTTCTTCACCAAATATGAACTTTGCGTCAGCTTGCAACAAATGTGACAATGGTCTCGCTATGAGCGAGTAATGAGGAATGAATTTTCTTAAGTATCTACTTAATCTAAGAAAACTGCACTTACCGTGTATTTTTCGGTTCAAAGAATTTTTTAAACCACTTCTATTTTATGTTTGGCTGGTTGTAGTTGTTCGTTTTCTACGATGTGCCTTAGGAGTTTAACTTATTTTGCAACAAACTATATTTTTTAGACCATTTTTACGTTCGACAGATTATATTATTAAATGGTCTAAATACGTTAAAACTATTTTTTCACAGATTGAATGTTTGAAAGTAGTGTAGGAATAGTATTATATTTTTAAAATGTTTTTACAGTGGCTGACTTAAGAGGGGAACCTGGTTTATAATGTCAAAATTTTCTAAACAATTTTATTTGCCTTAATCCATAGTACAACTATACAAGAGTATACTCGTAAAATTTTATGATCCAATTCGAAGTATTTAGGAAGTTATTGAATAGATAGTGAGTCAGCGTCGCCCAAGTAAATGAGCGTCCGATCTGAGCGGTCAACTAGTTACACACATCCCACACCGATTATAAAACCTGACGTCGAAAAACATCTCCTGCTCATATATCAAGACCTGTCAAACCAAGAACTCTTGTCTAGATGTTTAGGGGGGCATACGAAAAACAATAATGAAGCGTTCAATTCAACGGTGTGGCATATTGCTCGCAAACATTTGAATTCGGGGTTAAAATTGTACAAATCAGCGCCTACATATCTACAGGAGTCTCTAATGAAGGGTATGCTGCTATCCTGTTAACAATGCAATTACTGGGAATAAACATCGGTTAGCAGTGTAAAATATTTGCAAACAACTACGACGCGTAGCGAATTGCGAGGGAAGAGCGATGCCGGAGTAGCACAACCCACGAGGCTCGGATGGTCCCAAGACTCCAACAGATTCAGAATAATGAGTCTTATAAAGAAGCCGAAGGATTAATGTATGGACCTGGTATAGTTGTTTAGCACAGAATAGCGGAAAGTTGCCAAAAAATGATATTTTTTCGTACCGTAAACTTTAATCGCGTTTTTCTCGTAATGTCATTTTCACATTTTTTTCAAACTGGTCGGAAAAATAGCAAAAAAACTAATTAATCAATCGAGATTTTTCAACGTTTTTTAGTTAAAGTATTGTCAACCATTCTAAATGAACCTAAAACATTTAAAAAAAGAAATTAATTTAAACAATTTTTATTACATAGAAGTAGAGAAACCGTCCTTCATAATCGTTATTTTTTGTTCAAAGTGTTGAAAAATTTATAATTTTACATCATTTATTATTTTTTTTGGTTCATCGACGATATAATTACATGAAGATTAATAAATCCTTTCGTTTCTTTGTTTGAAATAAAAATTGTAGGCTCTATATTTCCCGCCAACCATATTTTCGATACGGATTCACCACGGCGCCATTTTCCAACAATTAATGGATTAAAAAATTTTATTTTATTGTTTAAATGTGTAATAAAGTATCTCTAAAGTTTTAGAAAGANTCAGCGCCTACATATCTACAGGAGTCTCTAATGAAGGGTATGCTGCTATCCTGTTAACAATGCAATTACTGGGAATAAACATCGGTTAGCAGTGTAAAATATTTGCAAACAACTACGACGCGTAGCGAATTGCGAGGGAAGAGCGATGCCGGAGTAGCACAACCCACGAGGCTCGGATGGTCCCAAGACTCCAACAGATTCAGAATAATGAGTCTTATAAAGAAGCCGAAGGATTAATGTATGGACCTGGTATAGTTGTTTAGCACAGAATAGCGGAAAGTTGCCAAAAAATGATATTTTTTCGTACCGTAAACTTTAATCGCGTTTTTCTCGTAATGTCATTTTCACATTTTTTTCAAACTGGTCGGAAAAATAGCAAAAAAACTAATTAATCAATCGAGATTTTTCAACGTTTTTTAGTTAAAGTATTGTCAACCATTCTAAATGAACCTAAAACATTTAAAAAAAGAAATTAATTTAAACAATTTTTATTACATAGAAGTAGAGAAACCGTCCTTCATAATCGTTATTTTTTGTTCAAAGTGTTGAAAAATTTATAATTTTACATCATTTATTATTTTTTTTGGTTCATCGACGATATAATTACATGAAGATTAATAAATCCTTTCGTTTCTTTGTTTGAAATAAAAATTGTAGGCTCTATATTTCCCGCCAACCATATTTTCGATACGGATTCACCACGGCGCCATTTTCCAACAATTAATGGATTAAAAAATTTTATTTTATTGTTTAAATGTGTAATAAAGTATCTCTAAAGTTTTAGAAAGATTAATTGCATCCTTGTTTATTTAAAAAATCGTAAAAATCCTTCTATTTTTAAGCCTTGTAAACCAGGTTCCCCCCTTAAACTCTATCTATATCTCTGTATCTCTGACTATATCTCAATCTATATCTATCTCTGACTAAAACTATGTTTCGTCGGCTCTTTTATATTATTTTCTGACTAAAGGCCGAACCAATAGGAAACGAGGTTCCATCGTATTGGCGCGGCCGAAAACTTAAGACCTAGGTTTTATGAGGAGTCTCTCTCTCACGCACGCACGCACGCACGCACGCACGCACGCACGCACATTTTCCACCTACAGTAGGGTTTATGAATCTTTGAAATATTCAAGTGGAATTACAAAGACCGAAAGGAACTCTAAGAAACTCATAATGATCACCAGGAACTATGAACTCGGTATATTTTCGACTCTTTTTTTCTACCGAAACATGGAAAAATCCGTTTTTCAAATCAAGAGTATCAAAATAATGACCGTCTTCTAACGAGTTTAACTTGTCCTCGATAAGTGGAAGTGAATAACAATTTCTAATAATCTTTTTATTTATCTATTTATAGTCAACACATAATTTAATGGAATCATTCTTTTTTTTTTACGAGTACACCGGACTCGCGTACTCGGATAACGATGGTTGTACTGTGCCTTCATCAATTCATTTTTGTATTTGCGCGTTTACGATTTCTTGCTCTGAGGGTTATAATCGCCTCGCTCTTTGATAAATGGATTCATCATCTTTAAGCACGATTGACATTTTAACATTGACTTCTTTAGTTTTCACGGGCTTGTAGTTTTCGACCAGATCTTTAATTACTTTTTGGTGTTTAACGTTTTGTACATGTGAAACATCTATTTTTCGATTTCTTCAGTAAAAATCTATTTAATATATTTCGGGAAGATTAGGAGGATCATTATTAGATGATTGCCTATATTTAAATGGAAGACTAGTAATATTGCCATTCTTAACATTGAGATCAACTCTATGAAGAAAATCACTCCCTATTATTAATTTATGATTCATAAACGTATCCGAAACTATACGTACTAAACTAACGATTAATTGGGCATAAAATCAGCCTAATGTCGCAATCGTGGAATCTAATGGACAAGTGCAGGCTGTGGTGTCTACCGAGATCTGCAACGAGCTGTGGATAGGCGATCTGGATGACTCCGTACTGCCTATAGATGTGGTGGTTGCCCCAAGGGGGAGAGACGCGCTGGTATTTCATACTGATCACGTTCCGGCTTGGAATCGATATGGATTCAATGCCCACTCGTCGTCGCCCAGAAAGTTTGTGCAATCGGATGGGTTCTAGTTGAGAGGTGTTCTGCTAAGGTGGAAGCATGAAAGGTCCGGCTACTACAGTCGCTGGTGTTACAAGTGTAACGATGCAGCCACCAAATATCCGCTATGCGCGGGCCTGGGTCGGCCATTTAATGTCTATATTAAATGGCTATGCGTCTTGTCGAGCACCTATCCTGAGTGGGACCCTATCTGGCTGAGTACCAGTTTCACTTCCGAGAGGGATGGTCGACCATCGACGCCATAAAACGTGTAGGGTCCCTCTTCGACTCGGCTGTCTCCCGGGGTGGGGTCGAGTTGGTGATCAGCCTTGATATTGCCAACACCTATAACTCCCAACCCTGGGGGGCTATCCGGATGGAAAGTCCTACCTAAGGCAAGTGATCGAATTATTTTTGTCTAACAGGCGGGTAGAATACCCGGGCACAGACGGCCAATGTCATGTGAGGGAAACGACCTGCGGGATTCAGCAGGGATCTGTGTGTTGGTTTCCCTCCTGTGGAACCTCGGGTACGATACGGTACCCCCTACCTCTCGTGTCAGCCCAGCCTGCGATGCGGACAATACGTTGATGCTGGTATCGAGGAAGGGCTTCGAAAGCATGTTCCACCTCGCCAACTGCGATGTGGCCTGCGCCGTCGCGAGAACAGGAGGACTGGGGTTCAGTATTGCTCCTATAAAAACAAAAGCGAACTTGTCCTACAAATAGAATGGCTGACTGGAGCCATACCAGTCTGAGATACAAGCAGGTTAGCCCCACGAGAGGGTTGGCCATCAGTCACCGCCGCCCTCGAAGAGGGCTAAAAAGGGTTGGCGGCCGGTTACAGAGGGGCGGATTGTTGCTGCGCCCTTTGGTTGTGCAGCGGCACCCGCTGCCCCTGATAAAGGTGAAAGCGTGACGCAGGACTCCCCTGCTGCTCGAAATGAGGTGGCACTGCCGATAGCGGTAACTGGCCTGGAGGAGGCCATAAACGCGGATTAAAATTCGCGTCCCGGTTCCTCCAGGCCAATTTAAACCACTCCCGCGGGGCACAGGACATTTTCCAACAGACCCTGCGGGTCAATGCTGCGGATCAATCGAGATTGGTGTGGCCGCCGAGCCGTACAGGATCCCCGATTACCCTAATTGGGCTGGGGACCTGTGCGGCGTAGTGGCGGTCACCTGGAGAGCCTCGTCCGGATCCCCCTCCCCGCTGGGAGGGGTTCGTGGCGGTTCAGCGGGGGGACACCGCGGTGGTGGGCTGCTACGCCACACCCCCTGGCGGCCTCGATCGTTTCGAGGCGTACCTTGACGGGGTCGGGAGATGTCTCTCCCGACTGTCATCCCGCCCGGTACTCGACCTGGGGGACTTCAACGCCCACGCGACTGCGTGGTGCTCCCGATGCTCGCATGTGCGGCGGAGCACGGTCTCATACTCCTTAATAGAGGCCGTTCCGCGACGTGCGTTCGGTGGCAGGGAACGTCGTTTGTTGACCTATCATGGGCAACCCCTGGAGGTCCAGACGTTATCAGACCACATGTACGTCTCGTTCGGCCACTCCGGCACCTCGCGTGATGGATCGCCCCGACACACCCGTCGCCCGGAGAGATTGCCACCGCCGCGGTGGGCGTTGCAGTGCCTCGACCGGGACGCACTAATTGTGGTTGTGCTTGCCGTGGCCTGGTCCAACGATTGTACGACCGGGCCAGTCGTCACGGGGGAGTAAGCTGATTGGTTTGGGGAGGCGATGAGGGCGGTGTGTGACACCGCCATGTCCCGAACCAGGCCCCTCCCCAGGCGCGCGGTGTATTGGTGGACGAGCGAGATTGCGGAGTTACGCACGAGGTGCAGCTGCGCTCGTCACCGGTATACCCGGGCCAGAAAACGGAGAAATCGCGACGATCAGACTGGCACGGCACTGTATAAGAGCTATCGCGATCTAATAGTGGCCCTGCAACAGGCTATCAGGCGGGACAAGACCCACTCGTGGCAGGAGTTCCTCGGTTCGCTGAATCGGGACCCATGGGGGCGACCATACCGTTTGGTTTTGGGGAAACTGCGCCCCTGGTCTCCTCCGGTGAGGAGGACGTTAAGCGTCTGGTTACCCGGCGGGTTGCTCAGGGTCCGGACGGCGTCCCCGGCCGTGTATGGGTTTTGGCCCTTAGCGTCCTGGGCAACCGGCTCCGGCGTCTGTACTCTGC
>SMSQ01011533.1:6897-25851 GCA_019453375.1 Ctenoplectra terminalis | reverse complement strand
GAATGTTTAGTCTGGAGTGATAGAGGTGTGAATAAAGAGTGTTTGGGACAGTGTGATCGAAGTGCGAGAGACGAGTGTTTGGGCCGAGCGATAGAGGTGCGAGAGACGAGTGTTTGGGCCGAGCGATAGACGTGTGAGAAAAAAGTATTTGAACCGAGTGACAGGGAATATCGTGTGACCGAAGAGTTTCTGGGAATGCCTGAGCAGAGTGGAAGAGATTGAGAATAGAAGAAGAGAGAATCAGGGAATAAATGAATGGAGAAAATGCGTAGAGGTGTTAGTCGATGGTTAGTCGGAGAACAGTCAGAGAGAGTTTAGTCAGAGGAGAGTTGAGTAAAGGAGAGTCTAGAGAAGAGTTAGAGAGCATAGTAATTAGTTAATAAATCGTTATTGTTCTTAAGACAGTGTTCATGATTAAGTATTTATGGAGACACCCGTCTGCAACCTAAAATCCCTACAGTATGTTTAGGAAAAGTATAACTGTAGACAAAATGATCTCGAGTGGTTGAAGGGATGCGAGGAAAGAATGTTTGGAACCGAGTGATCGAACCGTGTGAACGAAGCGATTGGGAAAACCGTGTACGTTACTGCGAGAGTTTGGACCATGGATGCAAGGGATGGAGTAAAAGGGAGAAAGGATGCATGTGAGAGCAGAGGAAAGAACGAGCAGAGAGAATGATAAAAGTGTGAATGAGTTCAGTTGGAGTTAGTCAGAGTCAGTTGCAGTTAAGAAGCGGCAGTTGAGATTCAGAGTTAGTCAGAGTCAGTTGAAGTTAAGCGTAGAAAGGAGTCGCAGTTCAGAGTTAAGAGTAGAAGTATACAGTGTATTAGAATTAGCGTCGGAAGGATTATAATATTTTATTTTACATTAAACTTTACAAATTTACCAAAGACTCGTCCCACTTAATTATATCCCCACAATATGAAACTTTCGCGTGTCTCAAACAATGATCGTGGCAGACGATAAAACTTAAGAAGCGCTCTCGACCTCTAACAAAGCATGCTTAAAAATAAAGGATTCGAATATAGAAAATGTGCGTCTCTTTCAACTAAATGTAGCGACGAGCTAATGGAAAACCGTCCATTAAGCAATAACGTAACGATGGTTGATAGTTTCGTAAAGAGACTACTGCCATGAAACGATCTTGGAGTTTCCTGAGCGTGACGGTAATTACCTTGTACTTGGAAATTCCGGCACCGTTTATGGTAAGTACGCACGAACGCCGACGAATGTTACTTTCATTAACAATTGCACCAGAAGCGACGCTTGAGTGTTACAACCCGATAATAGATATGTAGATAACTAATAAAGATCACAATTGTAAGATCGATACATTGTAAGATCATGTACAGAGTGTTCAACAAAAAGAAACCGTTCAATATTTATATGGTACATAGGACACACTGTGCTGAATAAAAAAGCCTTAGTAACCATAAATCGAAAGGTCAACCGTTTCTGAGATATAAATATTTTTATACGTTAGCATCACGATTGGCTTTTCGATATTTACATAAGGTGTTCCACGTGTACTCGTTCCACTTCCGTACACGTTTGGTACCTTTTTCTTACAGAGTCGCAAACTTTCTCGAAAAATCCACATCTCTGTAGAATTATTTAATAAGCATGCTGGATTCGGTTACGTAATTCTTCCGAATCACTTATCGACGAATAATACGCATCGCTTTTCAAATATATCTACAAAAAGAAATTCAAAGGGTTTAAATCGGGGAATCGAGGGGATCATGAAACTAGATCACCACATCCAATCCACCTTTGACCGAATACCGTGAATAGGAGTATGATTGAAGCCGGTAAATCAATCACGATGATAACACAAAAATGTTTGTAGCTCAGAAACGATTGACCTTTCGACCTATGTTTACTAAGGTCTTTTTACTCATTGTCAGTACAGTGTCTTATGTACCATGTACAGTGGGTGATCAAATTATTAGAATCAGACGAAGGAGTTGGATATTTTATATTTTTGGTAATATTATGTTTTGAATAATAAGAACATGTAGGTATCCTTTTTATTTTTCACACATAGACAGACAGTTTGATTATATTTTGATTTGTTGACGATACTATTTTACTTGGTTAATGTACGATAAGAGGTATATTTGTAATAAGCTAACATTTTATGTTGCCATTGTTCATTTACAATAGTGTGACTTTATCATTGTTCAGTTGTGTTTTCCTTGATTGTTACTTGTTTTAAAATTATTAAGTAACAATGTGTGTACTTATTATATTTTTCATGTACATTTACTAGCTTTAAAAAATGTTTTATACAAAAGTTGCATGATACCTTGGGGGACATACGGTGGTCTTATCTATTTTGTATTTCCTAATTTGTTTATTGAGATATTAAGGTCACCTTCCGTTTTTTAAATGGAATGTGTAATTTTTTTTCCGGATTCTGGTACACCATCAAATTCTGCGTAAAAAAGGCTTATACAACTTGGTAGTTGCGATGAATAGTTACCGAGATATCTTCAAATAAATAATCTGTTCGGGAGTACGCTGGATCGGACGTGGCAGTAGCATTAGTTGGCCAGCTCGATCACCAGACTTAACGCCGCTCGACTATTTCCTTTGGGACACTTTGAAGAACGAAGTTTATCGCGAACCACCAACAACATCGGAAGATATGCGAGAACATATTATTAATGCATGTGCTACAATAACTACAGAAACACTTAAAAAAGTTGTTCACTCCCTAACAACTCGATCACGTATGTGCATTGACTGTAACGGACACCACTTCGAGCACCACTTGAAATAAAACTTCTTTTACAAATATCTCAGTACCTATTCATCGCAACTACCAAGTTGTATAATACTTTTTTACGCAGAATTTGATGGTCTACCAGAATCCGGAAAAAAAATTACACATTCCATTTAAAAAACTGAAGGTGACCCTAACATCTCAATAAACAAATTAGAAAATACAAAATAGATAAGACCACCGTATGTCCCCCAAGGTACCATGCAATTCTTGTATAAAACATTTTTTTCGTAAAACGAATACCTCAAATGTTATTGAGATCGTCACGTTAACAGACTCACCCTGTATATCTTAACAATTTTTTAAATAATTTGTAGCAGATTTAAAATCATTGTTATACATTATCAAAAACCTAAGAATAATTTTTGTACTGAAAAAGGTGTTATTTCAAGTGTACTGTCAATTCCATTCTTGCTCAAAGTTTGAATAAGTTCGAAGTGGTCATAATAATTTGATCGCCCACTGTAAATGTTTAATAGTCTTTTTTTTAACACCCTGTATAGCTACACGCATACTCGATAAATCTTAAACATCGATTTATTCGGAAATAAAGCTCTGTATGGGAAAAAAATATTCCTATACATTTTTGACACTCTTTCACGAAGATTCGTCCTTTTTCGGATTGTACCATCAATTCGGAGAAACCTTGTACATAAAAAACAATCAACTGCTATTCGAACAAAATTTACTTCTTTTGTATCACCTTCTATTCATTCAGATGATTGTTCTGCGTCTTTTAAAAGTGACTGCGAGTTGCTTTATTCTCCGTACGTATGTATTTATTTGTTGTGTTCTTATTTCATACTAACAATAAGGGATTTTCAACCCATATAACAAACAGATAAATAAGTAAAAAATAAATAAACACTGTTGTACAGAATCTTTAAAAATGTCATGTAAAAAAAACAAAAGTTAATCGTTTTATTATTTATTCAGAATTATAGTTTTATGAAATTAGCTTACACATTTTTAATATAACTTTCTAGTTTCCAAAAACGATTATAATCTTGAAAAAAGTAAAAAAGAAAGAATAAAAACTATATCAATGAAGTATTTACAAAAATACTAAGAAACAAAAAGAAAAAGTTTGGCGTCTCGATAAAAAGGCACAAGTATGTACAGAGCCAGCGTTTTCAAGGCACATACTATAGTTGGTTCTCTGGAAAAACTTATAGGGATTTGTATTTCTACACAACGGTGCGAAACCTCAGAATGGCCGTGAAAAAGTTCTTTTTCCGTAGTTTAACAGGATGAGATAACTCAACAGTTTTTTTCTTCCAATTTGCCGTGCTCTACTGGGAAAAACCACTCGAACTTTTACAAGAGCTTTTTGAGGCACAAGACCCGCTATATTCATTCGTAACAAGAAATGATCAACTTTTCTGCCCTGGCATTCACAGTTTTATCCTTTCTTGCACATATTTCTTCGACGAAGAAATTCTTTCATTTGAATAAATAGTCATAGAATGTTCGCGCGCGTTGAATGCTTGACTCTGCTCGCTGCAGAATCAAGGCCGTACGCGCGATGTCGCGTCGCGTTCACGTGGAGCCGCCTCCTGGTCGGGGTTGTAAGGCCCGACGTAACCTTGGCAGGTGCGCGAACGGTTCGCGAACTGTTACCCGTCAAATTAAAGACGAGTAACCTATTAGATTACGATGAGAAGTCCCGACCGATGGACTTCTACAAACGTGAGAAAGGCGTGGGGTGCTCGAACACTAGTACTCTTGCTCGAACGATTGCAAGGACTAATCTTTTCGTCTTGCCCGAACGCTGGCTAGAACGAATCTTTGTCCGTCTTGCTCGAACGATTGCAAGGACGAATCTGTTTTCCGCTTCCGAGTATCCGAACGATGACACTCGGAAGGGCAAGGAAGCACGCTGATTGGTTTTCGCTCACATTCGTTAATGTGCCAATCAACATGCTTCTTTGACCTGACAGCTACCCTTCCATTGCGCCCTGAGCGCGCTTTCCGTGGAAAGGGTAGGCCGATGCCAGGTAGCGACGTGAGGACCACGGCGATTTGGCAACGCGGCGGTCTTTCCATCAGGTTTACACGATTTAGAATGGACACCGCGCGAAGTCCCGTTTCTAATTACCGTCAGGAAAGACAGAGTTTATGACATATACTCGGCTATTGAGGGCGAAAAGAAAATACAGACTAATTGCTTCGAGCAAACGGTAAACTATGCTAACGATCGAACGCCTTTTCTCAAAAATAGCCTTTTCCCTAATGTCTATCATAAACTGGCCAAACCATCCTCACGTATTGTTCCTACGGACGGAACATAGAAACTTGTCAGAACTTCATAATTTTGTTTGAAGTTTTTGCAGATCGTTTCCTAACTTAATTGACCCTTTGTTTTAAAATGTACATTTTAGTACAATGAAGCTGCGGTACAAATTTTTAACCCTACTGTCCTACACTACTCACTTGTATCGTATAAAACAATTTTTTTTTTAATTTTAAAATATATTAGAACTTACAAAGTATATTGTATTAAAAAAGTAAACGCAAAAGTTAAATACACTAAATCTGATAAAGGAATATTTAAAGGTATAGTATTTGTGTAAAAGTAATCTCTTGCATTTAATTCGTTTCCTTATTTAGTAAATGATTGACTTTTTTTACTAATTCTTAGTAATCATTTACTAAAATTAAATTAGATAAATTCTTAATTAAGATTTAAGATCATTTTAAAAATATGTGTCTTGATTTTTTGATATAACGAATCGAATATTTTTTTACACTAACACCATTCTGAAACGATCATAAAAACAATTCTTTCTGCGCGTACTTGTTTACTTCGTAATCTTTGTAATTTATAATTTAAATAGATTAAACTATTATTTTATTATATTTGAAATATTAAAAAGGAAATTTTTCACGTCGTTTTACTACTTTGAAACGAAAAGAAATACAGACTATCGGAGAATTGCCATAAAAAGTCGAAACTTGATATTTCGATGGAAGCTTATTGGAAAAATCGAAGAGAAAACAGTTTTTGCTGAACATCTATAGGCATTTGTTTTTAACGAGCTCGATTTTCATGTAAATCCTTTCCAGACAAACAATGCTTCGTTTTTCTCAACTGTGCATTTGCGTTTGTTTTTCGCTACGTCCTTCCGTTTTTTGCGCTCACTAAAGTTACATTGTTCCAGCGATTCAATCCGTAGGATTATCCATACGAAATGGAAACACGGTTGCATTCAAACACTTCTACCAATCTAATCTTGTATTCGAAGCAGCCTTAAGCTTTCCTAGCGGAATAAAAATTTCACCGTTTATCGAAATGAACAGATTACGCGCAACGTTCCAGCATTTCCATGAATGCTTTTGTTTCCCTAGTAGCTTTCCCAATTACTTCGTTTTTGAATTTTTCTAACTAACATAGAACCGTCGATCGTTCTTTACTTGCAACATGGTTCTTCATACCAGTATTCCCAATTTTTGTTAGTATTATTCATTATATTTTTCTTCATCCTTGATGCGTTATGTGCAACACGTAATGCAAAGCATTCCTGAAGTACTTATTAACCCTTTGCCCTATAACCACGAGTGAAACTCGTGGAGCCGATTCTGGTTAAAATTCAATAAAAAGACACAACATTTATGATAAAGTTCAATATTAACTTTAACTGTAATTTAAATTTACAAGATTGAAAATTAGCAAATACAAAATCCATGTAATATTTCAATACTTTGCGTTTGTCGGAGTGTCAAAGACGTGAATAAATATTGGTAATATGCATGAAGATTGAAGAAATGGTAAGCCAAGGGGTTAAACTAATAAGGAAACATATCGAACTACCGTCTCCGATTTTTATGAAACTTGGTGGATACATTAAGCAGATGAAAATAGGGGACACGTATTTTTTTATAGCTGCCCAATCACAAGTTTAAGGGGTGAAATGACTCGAAGTTTCAGCAGAAAAATGCTATCTCGAAAACTATTATTGTTATAAGAAAACTTCTTAAAGAAAGTTTCATAGTTTCTTAAAGTAAAACAAATAGTGATCACAGATTCTGTAAAAAGTAACTTGTTTGTGACAAAAAAATTTATTGTTACATTATTTTACGAGATACAGAAATTTACATAACGACAAGAAGGATCCGAAATTTTTTTCTGAATCCATTAATATTGTCGTGTCGCGAGGATTATATATTTAACCCATTCGCTGCCAAGGACGAGTATACTCGTCCGCTACGATACCAGTCTATCCTTGGAAACCACGCTCGCCACTCTAAGTGAAAAAATTAAAATAAACTGGAACAAAGAATAGAGTTCTTCAACCAAACCTCGCATAAAAGCAATTAAAGCCAACTTCTTCCAAAAATCCATCACCTGGTCCCTACCCAGATCGGATCAAGTGACAATATCACGAGTTATAATAGGACATACAAAACTGATCCACCAACACCTCCTCAACAAAGCAGACCCTCCAACGTGCGAACTATGCAAGGGCCATATTACAGTGGAACATGTCATCAGTCACTGCAAAAAATACGACACAAACAGGCTACGACTCAATATAAAACCATCCTTAAAGGACAACCTGAAAGACACCAATACCACGAACAACCTGCTACAGTACCTCAAAGAAACCAAATTATACAACAAACTATAACTCCTCCTCTCTGAGTCGCTAATAACCCACAAGTGGTTGATGCGACGATAAATAATAAATTAAAAAAAAAAAAATATATATAGAAATGTAAAAAACTTGAAAAAGTACTACTGCTTGCAAATGATTATGTATGATAATATATGTGCTCTTACCAAGAAATAACAGAGCTTTGGTAAACAATAACACTCAAAATATAAATGGCAATGGGAATGACTTCATATAATTTAGGTTTGGCAGCGAATGGGTTAAGAATTACAGTCGAGTGTAGGACCCAACTTATCGGGCGAAAACAGTTATATCGTGTTTACGTCTGGGCGCCAAATAATTCGACGAGCCTCGGCACAAGAGGCTCAAGTATACAACGTTCCTTTCCCAGAATTCTGACGCAATCCTGAACGCTTCAAATTATTTAAACTTTTCCCGCCACAGTCATCCTCCCACTATATCCCTTCAACCCCAACCAAATCAACCGCATCCCTTTTTCCAGCAAGACAGACCAATTTCCAACAAGTAGCAGATCTGTGACCGCCTTGACGCGAACATCGCCCAGTTAAAAAGAGCTCGATAAGTTTTTATTATTACGTACGATTGTTGTACTGGTACGTTTCTGTACGTCTGGACAAGGCGTACTCGATAAATATACAGGGTGTTCGATAACAGGTGGTACAAGCGAAAAGGGGGTAATTCTACGTAAAAAAATAAATCGAAAATATCGAATAAAAATTTTTCGTTCGAGGCTTTGGTTTCGAGAAAATCGATTTTGAACTTTCGCCTAGTACACGTGCGCTTGATCATGTCTCGTTATAACGGATCTCACTGTGGATCATTGTCTCGGCAGAATGGGCAACATTTTCAGCAATTTCTGTAATAATAAACTTTGTGATTACTTCGTAATTTACGTGTCCCATCGAGACAATGATATACAGTGAGATCCGTTATAACGAGACACGATCAAGTGCACGTGTACTAGGCGAAAATTTAAAATCGATTTTCTCGAAAACAAAGCCTCGAACGAAAAATTTTTATTCGATATTTTCGACTTATTTTTTCTCATAGAATCACCCCCTTTTCGCTTGTACCACCAGTTACCGAACACCCTGTATAATATGCTAGATTTGCCTCTTACAGTTTTGTAAATTTTGTTATAATATGCAAATCGTGCGAATCCGAATTGTTATTTTCATATAAAACGCCGCAGTTATCTTATAACTGTGATAGTTTTCGAGATTACATTTTTCTGCTAGAACTTCAACGGGTCATTTCAGCCCCTAAAACTTGCGATTGGGCAGCTATAAAAAAATACGTGTCCCTTATTTTTACCTGCTTAATGTATCCACCTTAATGTATTCATCAAAATTAGAGACAGTTCGTTATATTTCCTTGTAAGTTAAGAATATGTATACTCCCTCTGTCCCATAATAATAGTAGCAAGTGAATATTTAACCGGGAATTATCGGCGAATGCAGCTGTAAGTTATGTTCTAACGCAAAATTGCGAAGCCTTCAATTAAAATCAATGTTCGTGACATCTGTCACTTGTTTTGACACATCTTTCAATTTTCAAGTTAACCTTATTATTACAAATTATAACTATTTTTCTATTTTCATCCGCTGATCGAAATCAATTGTTTTATTTCAGTTGAGTATCAACCCATTGTAAAAGTAAGATGAAAAAAAAGAGTCACTTTGTCACTTCAACAAGTTATACTGGAAGCAATGAAGAACGATGGCTGCAATAATTTTAAGCTCACGCGTATAGAGAAAGAAAAGCTTCGCAGTCGAGTGATCCTACCTACAAGTTTAAACTACAGTAACGAAATTATTAAAAAATCCAGAAACTATCTAAACGCTCAAAATAAAAATTAGGAGTAATATTTTTAATTTATTGTTTAATATAATCTAGTTTTTTTATAACAAATGTTGCATTAAATATTTAGTTTCTTTTGCTACTATTATTATAGGACAAATTAAATTCATCAACTGCTACTATTATTATGGGACAGATGGAGTAATAAACATTGATGTAGAAATTATATGTTTCCACTATAAAAACTTTAAATTGAGTTATTTTTCCATTTTTCTCCTGGGTGACGGAAAATTACTGTTCTTTGGGCTAACCATTCCTAACACAGACTCTTCGTATCAATTTCAAATGGCGATGTTTAACACGTGGCTCTTCACACGCGAAAAATACCCACCAGCTGCACTTCCTATTCCAACGAAGTATTTTGCCGCAAACTTCAACTGTATATTAGTTCACGCGATACAGGAATTAACGAATATAAAACCGTTATTGAGAAACAAAACAATTCTTTAAATGATATTCTTTCAAATGTGATAAAAAATAGCAGTGTATTATTACAAATGTTTTCAGCAATTTCAATATTCATTGTAAATTCCAAAAGCAAACTATAGCAGAATTTAATAATTAATGTTATAGTAACTTCTAAAAATATTTCTAGTTTATTATAGAACTGAAAAAATGTAATTTGTGAATAACAATACTAATTTTACAAGCAGTAAATACAGTCGGTCACAAAAATATAAGTGTCCGAATATTTCCGTGACATGAAAATGAGCGTACTTTCCGTTTTTGTTTTATTATTTATGTAATCACGTATCGTAAACAAATATATCTTACGTTTTTGTAAACTACACACTGCATAGTAACATACCTGAAACCTCTTTTTGTTCTCATTGTTTACATTACTGAAGTACGGAATGTAATAGTTAAAACTACAGTGGTGTCCGAATATTTTTGTGACCGACTGTAGGTAGGGGAAGATGGGGTAATTGCGAATGCGGGATAAATCGGAACGATACCATATTTCCATATTACCGTCCTCCATTTTCCGTTTAACAATGCGTATACGATATCCTCTTCCATGC
Organism: Ctenoplectra terminalis; assembly: GCA_019453375.1. Taxonomy (NCBI): domain Eukaryota; kingdom Metazoa; phylum Arthropoda; class Insecta; order Hymenoptera; family Apidae; genus Ctenoplectra; species Ctenoplectra terminalis. Next base: position 15,546 of record SMSQ01011533.1, on the reverse strand, counting down.
TTAATATTGTTGCCTTGTTTGATTTAGGAGGTTACACACGCTTTTCAAGATAAAGCCAGTTAAAATATTTCATAGAATTTGATCTAATTTTTGTTTGTTTTGTAACTCGATGAAATTTCCTGGTTATTGTTTGTAAACATGTCGAATATATTTTGGAAGTTATGGTTTGGAAGTGTGAATTTAATGACTATAAATATATTCTATAACATATTTTATCTCAAAGACTGTAGTTTATGAGGCCTCAAACGATGCAATTCGCAATTAGCACAAATAGTTCGGTTTTACCCCAAGAGCTGTTCGCAATTACCCCAACAAGGTCAGAGTAAATTCAAATGGGAAAGATTTCGTTTTTTATTCAAATTTTAACCCTTTGCAGTCCGAGCCACGTTCGACATTTTAACCCAGCTAGTTCGTATTCGACAATATACTTTTAAAAGCTATGAATAATTTGGCTGAATTTTCATATTTTCATAACCAATAACGTATCTGGATAGAAAATTTTCCATTGAATAAAATCTTAATACAAAAGAATATGTTTCATACTCCAAAACTGAAAATAATGAAGCAAAGTAAAATGTCGAGTCTGGCTCGACACAAGACCGCAAAGGGTTAATTTTATTATTATTATCTTTTAAGAAAATACGACTGAACTCAAAGATTAGTAACCAAAGTTTAAAATGCGATAAAAATCGATTTCACAATTATGTAATTTCATTGGTTTTTATTCAATCTCCCTTAGATGTTCGCAATTACCCAATCTTCCTCTAAATACGTGTAAAGTAACTTATTGTTAGTAAATACAAAGTCATCCCGATTGTGTAACAAATTACACGTAAAGACAGTGGTGTCCAAGTTTCAAGCTTCGAAGTTTGGCGAGCCCCTTCTCTGTTGTTATCATGATAGAATAGTGCCACAGTAAATTTCACGAATTTTAGCCGGTCAAGGCCATTAAAGATAACCTCTACTCTACCATTGCTTATCTCAACCCTACTTTTCTCAATTTTATTATACATCGAGTCAAGGAACATTTTTCGTACTTTATAATACTTCTTAACCAGTTAACTGTGGCGATCCCTTTGCAAAGCGCGCACCAGTGTGTGTCGCGATAATCAAGCGATGACGGGTATAGTTAGCTCTCAGGAAGTTATGAATCCAACTCAAATTATTTATAATTTTTATTTGTTTGTTTTATTTCGTCTTGACCTCTAAACATTTTAAAAATATTAAAATTTACGAATATATTTTAGTTTTCGCTAAAATTATAATTTAAATAGGAAATGGTAACTAAATTTTACGCATGACGGATTGTTGGGATCGTTGGGATTGTTGGATGTAGCTCAAACGGTTCGTTTGTGACACAAGAATATCTACTGTCGACGCTCGTAAAGGATGGTACAAAAAGCTCTGTTCTATTGACGCGCATCGACTTATAACCGGAATCCGCGTGGTATAGAGAGGGTAGTGCTGGCCCTTGGTTTGGGGTTGACTCACACGGACTTTTACCTTGTTTTTAAATTCGGAATGTCTAATGACGGAATCTTAGTTATCTGTTTTAGCATAATTCGGCGTGTATACGTAGGTTGGTCATCCAACAGGATATAGTCGTCATGATACAAAATACCGTGACGGATATAGTCATTAAACACAGCTGACTGGTTAAATACTCCCGACACAAATTAGACAGAAAATATTATCGGTAAAAATAAGTATACCATACTAATACACTGTTATTTGTATACAAACAGTTCCAGTTTTTTAAGAATTCTAAAAATATTACCAGAAAATTTTAACCCACTATATACCAAAAAAAAATTGAAAAAATACTGGTCTTTATTTAGATTTTCGGGAATATATCGGTTTCATTATTTAGGTATTTCGGTACGATATTGATTTTGATATAACATCGTTGACGCAATACCAGCATTAAAATTATATCGGTTTTAAATCCCCGATTTAAGACCGATCCCCTATTTAGAAATCGATTATTTCCGAATTGTTATTTCGAACTTCATACTTTGCAATTCGTGATACAACATTTTCTCGTATGTAAGAAAACGTGAAACGTCGAACACTCTAAACGGTCGTTCAGTTCTCACCTCCACGAGACTTCGAAAAGGAAAGCGATAGACACTTGAGGGAATCATAAATTAGGCCCTTCTATTACTGCGCAGTGAACGAGGGGATCGGCGTCTGCAATGCAGGTTTTTGGCAATTTGTGTAGAGGTCACATCGCAAGGTCAACATCAGAAGATGTATCTTACAATGACTTAGATCATAGATGTAATCTTACAATTAGTAATCCACGAGTATCAATATGCTTGCAACCATCTAAATATATACATTATCATTATAAATCGCATTTAGTCGTATTTTTCCTGATATTCCTGACTCCTAGTATGTTTCATTTGGCAAAAAACTGTTTTTAGAAATTCTTGGTATGTACGTAATACTGAACGCAATCTGAAAAATATAATTAGGTTACCGATCGTTTCTCTCCCACTAGTGAGATAAAGTGAAAAAATTGTAGATTTTTTAAATCAATATTTCATAAAATTTCAAAAACGACAGAGCTGTAAAAAACGAAAAGTTTATTAATTCAAAAATAACAAATGCGTTGAATATTACAGTAAAAAAATATTCTCGTTTTTGTTATTTTTGCATATTAAATCTCGAGTGTTTCGTATTGTCCCAGGTTTCCCTATTTCTATATTCAAAATGTTTAATATTAGTTGGAAATAATTGTCAACATCTTCTTTACAAATTTTAATACGACTTTATAAGTATAATAGAAATAAAAGGATATACTAGTTTACGATATTGAATATCATACTGTTACGACTGATTCAATGTGAATAAATGTAATACATAATTTGAAATTTGTAACTTTATTCAATACTAAATGAAGTTTGATTGTATTCAAAAATTAATCAAGTTTCAATAAACAGGACTCTTTGTAAACAAATCAAGTATTTCTCTCGAAATAAATAACGTTCAAGTGTACGCTTACTTACATACTTCACGAATTTCTTAAATCGATTTTTTCAAAAACAAAGCTTCGTATAAATAAATTTAATTTAAAATTATACTAATTTATTTACTTGTTAAAACATCACATGTATGAATAATGCACAAACACTTTTTGACCACACGTTGCTATAACAAAAAGGATGTGAATGGTGAAATCTTGAGGCCATTTTTATTAATTTTATTAATAAATAGACATAGATAAAATCGATATTTATCAAACTTCTATTAAGTCGTAGTTAATAATTATTACATAGAAATATACAACTTTGTCACTTGCTAGGTTTGAAGAATTGTATTTTTGAAACAAGTTCAAAACCAACAATGCATGACTTATCGTTAGCTCCTAATCTTAATTTTTATATAATCTGCATAAATATTTTTCCGTTTAAATAAAATCTCAGATATCCGGTATAAAAGACATCCAGAATCGAAATCTTTTTCTTTTTAACGCAATGTGACTGCATTTAATTTACCACAGTCGGCGAACAGCATTTTGTATTCGACGCGCGTACGGATAGTACACTTTCTAGGTTCAAAACCATCCTCAAAATATTCCACTCACCTGTAAATTTTTAATGGCGTCCCTGAGCTGATCGTCCGTCCTAAGGTTTCCGGTCTCTAGATCCGTTTGGGGTAGGTATCCAAATTTCATGAGATAATTTTGCTGGAACAGAAAAGAGCAAAAAAGACATCAATACAAGTCTCGAATATAAATGACGGAATAATCGGAATGCAATATCGGAGAAACTTCTAAGAAATATGATACGAACAGCGTTTTTCAACCTGCACAATTATTTTTATTTCTTTTACTTTCTTTTGCATAAAACTATTTCAGGATGATTGTTGTCAAATAAAAAGTATTAAATTTAAACAAAAATTATATTCAGCTAAATTTGTATCAGTGATATTTTACAGCAATTGTGATATTAAAACTACGATACTGCGAAGCTTTCAAATTACAAACTGATAAGCGAGAATTAACCGGCCGTTGGCCGGTTAAAACGGTGGCCAATTAAATCGGAACCGGATAAGAGGGAGTGTATTGTGTAGTTAATTAGTTACAGTATACAGGGTGTCCCACAATGACTGTAAATTCCTTCAAGGTATGATTCCTAAGATGATTTCAATAATTAAATGTGGGTTATATAAAGAATCTTTATGTTTCAGACATTTCTTCGACGCACGAATGGACAATTGTTCTATCGTCACTGGTAATCGTGACGTTCGCCAGAGCTGACTCCCTCTAACTCGTTTTTTTCAGGAAACGATGGAACATATCCGTTACCTCAGATGATAATGGTGTTGATAAATGAACTCTTCGAAGAGATAAGTGAACCTCTATTATAATTTTAGTAAATTATTCATTGCATAACATATATATGGTCACACAATAGTGTGACCCAGTACTTTCCTTCTACGCTCACTAGATTAGATTCTAGACTCACGCAATCTCATTTGTATGAAAATTAACAATTTACTATGACAAAAGGGTGTATTTGTGATATACGATTCCTTTGAAATATTTTCTTCTCTCGTCGAATAGAATACAGTTTTTTTTCCGAAATAGATAACACATTCGGAACCAAACAGTCGATTACTACAGTGAGGTTTGAAACAATGAGAAACCATGAAATGATCAGTTGAACAGCAATATTATTCTTGGAAAAAGGATATAGTATAACCGTCCTCTTATTTTGGCACGAAGGGACTTCAAACGACTGCGACTGTGAACGGCTTCCGGAAGAATAGGAAAGGTAGACAGGAAAGCGATTCGTTATCGTTATCCCATTAAATTCAAGAATTGCAGATATTATTTTTCTATCAATCGGAACAATTCTGTAAGAGTAGATAAAAAATGTGGCTAACAAAGTTTCAATCTTTTGTAGTTAATTAACACTTGAACGATCGCTCACGAGATTTCTCGTATTTCAATGTTGAAACTTCAAAAACCGGTAACGAGATTTCTCGTTTTTATCTCTTTTCTCTAAAAATTATCTGTTCTAACAGTAGTTGCTATTACAAAATATTCGAACGAATTCACATGTTGCAGGATTTAGTGCGTATATACATCTTGAGCTTGCTGGACACAGTTTGATATTCTCATAATAATTTCAATTTAAAGAAAATTAAATTTCCTTGAATAATGTCAAGAAAGAACACTAATTTTTGTAACGAAATGAGCTTTCTGAAGTGCTACGCAAAAATATCATACAATAGAATTACTAAACTTATTTTAATAACTACCTTTATAATATATTAGTTATAAGGTTAATAAATGTGTGGATTTTTAATTTCCTATATGTATTTGTTTTTCATTTCCAAACGAAAAAATGCGGTCATTTAAGTGTTAAGAAATTGAAATGATAAACGATGCAAGTATCAGAAGTAAACTTTCACCAGAAATAAAAAACTCATGTTTATGAACTTTCAGCGTTTACTACTCTTACATATTTAAAAGGAAAATAAATAGTAAAAAAATGTGTCGGATTAGTTAAATTTGTTTATTCGTATGATATACTTTTAGTATATTATTCAGTAAAGTTGGTACATACGGTTTTAACTCTAACTTGCGATAAATTTAACACTAAAACTATCGACGATTAAAGTATACCTATTTGTATCAAAGAAATTACAATAATAGATACTTGGAAAAATACATAATGTAGCAGAAACGAATCTTGAACCACATATTTTACAGGAAATCACAGAAAATACTCAAAAGTACACCGTTAATAATTTATAAAATTTGAGTAAAGAAATTACAAATATTCGACCGTTTTGGTAGCTTTAGTGTTAATAACTAAAGTAAATTATTCTAGCACTTATAACTCTTACCGCCAAATAGAATTCATATCCCTTTCCACTAAATACAATGTTTTTTATTTTTTCAAGCGAACTATAAAAACTAACCCCCCCCCCCCTAGTGTATATGTATACATAAATATACTTATATAACTATATAAGATATTTATGACTATATATAACTTTATGAGTCACGTGTTTTAATACACATAAACAACAAAATCAGTTAAACATAAAATGTAACAATTATTCTCTATACATGTGAAATATTTTTATATCATAATCAACATTTTTATTTTTGCAAAAAATCTGTAATGTGTAACAAAATTTATGCAATGCAATTATGCATTAAACTGAATTGTAATAAATTTTATTTAAAAATTCGTCGTATCGAATTATAATAAATGGATGGAAACATAAAGATTTCAATGCCATCGTCATTTTTTAAACAGGTATATCATAAATCTTTCTTACTTAGTTAACAAATAAATTTGTCGAGTGACCCAAGCTTCTATGCCTGACCGGTAACAATATTCCCAAATGATTCAAACTACGATTTTGGTCAACTTTTCCTATGTGAATATAAATCAAGTTGAAAGCGCTACGACCTGCTCTCTGCGGAACTAGTTACTAGCTACCAGCAACAGAGTTGTAATAGATCGTTAGTGGTGCAGCCTGGTGGAAGGTGTAATATATTGCAACTTTATATCACGACTAAAACTTTCTTTCGTCGTGTAATATACACTTTCTTCGTTTTCTCCTTGTAAAAATCATTTTACGAAACCGAACGATAGATCTCCTTTAAACAGCAGTTTACGTATATGTATAGTCTGTTAAGATGTCACAGTTTAGTTTTAAACGTATCGCGTGAATGTCTTATACATATATGTTACTACTTGGTAATCACGTATACATTTGTTTGTGAACAAAGTTTTTTCGTCATATTAAAAGTGCAACAATAAAAGTATAAAGACTAAATGTAATATTCAATTCGTACACATTTTTTGGTTCAAAAAATCATTTATACGGTTGAATGTATTCAAGAACCATGAAAAAAAGATTTTAAGTTCAATCCAGAAAAATTTTATACTTTTAGCTAAAAAAATATCAAAGATCTTTCCAAAGAGATAACTGTTGCTATGATATATTCGTTTCATACTAACTATATAATAATGTTTATTATGTTATCACACATAACATTATTGTTTCTGTACAATTGACCACATCATTTATGTAACATCCCTGTGACAACAAAAAATTCTTGCAGAATATAATAAATTTAAAAGCATTGGAGTGATAAGAAAAAGTAACTTGACTAAATTGAAATTTTCCACTTACGATTAGAAATCTTCCTTTCCATCTGATATTAAGTTTCAACGGAAATAAATAAAACAAGAATAGCATGATTTTGAAGAAAACGAAAGTTGGATTAAACAAACTTTTTTGTAGTTAATTTGAAAGTAACCTTCGGTTAATTGAGAAATATTCTTTGTACAGATTTATATACTGATTTATAATATGTTTAACACGTTAAGCGCCACGCCGGTCTCTGCGGATCGACGCTGAAATTTTTGTTTAGGCGTCGTTGGTTTTCGAAGATTGACACTATCAATTTCAAAAAATAATACCTTATGATTCATTAACGAGTTCTATTAAAACACATTAAACAAAGTTATCGCTTTCCTTTGCAGGCCTTCAGAAGGCCTTTTACTTAACTATTTTGCGATCAAATATTTTTGAATTACTATCACAGCGCATAGTCTGAAAGAAAGTCGACCAAAATCGGCGTGGCGTATAACGTGTTAACGTATTTGAAAGTAATAGGTGACATTACATAAATTTTAACAAAAAGTTTGCTAAAATTATGTATAATTTAAACATGTCCAAGAAAACACAAAATTTCATTTTACTATAATTAATTGCAAATAATTTCTATAAAACATTACAGGAGTAAACAAATCCAATTGTACTAGTGTTTTTATATTGTTTGTACAAATTTGATTTTACCTTTTTTATAAACTTAACTTAATTTTATTTTCAAGTTCTCTTGTAACCTTCGTTTCTTTTCCATGTTCTGATATAATTTTTTTTTAACAATAATAACAGTAAAAATAATCGTTTCGAATTTCGTTTAGCATCCTAAAATAATGCTTGAATATTCTGCAAGAGAGTCCTAAATCCACCGATAAGTTCATAGTTTTATCAAGAGATGATTATGAGGTGGAAGATAACCAAACGTACTAGCATGATAGTTCCCCTGAAAGAGGATATCAGGAAGATAATCGTTGCTCTTCCGGAAATTGTAAAATGAGGTTGACCGTTATGAATTATCAACAAAAATCTTTTCCTTAACGCTACAATAAATAAATAAAGTCTCAAGCAATAAAAAATTGACGAAATTATTAATATATTACTTTATGGAAATAATTAAATCTTTCTAAAACCATCGTTCATTAAAATGATATTACTAACATTTGTATGTTATTAATATGTAAATGATATGTAACATTTGATATTAATAACAAGTAGCTACATCGTTTTACGTGTACAATCTTTACAAGTTAATCTGACACAAGATTAGAAATAAAAATAACCTTATTATAATTCAAAATTGTTAATTCCAATATTCACTCAAGTGATGTTCAAAATACAGTACAGTATAACGTTTTAAATATAAAAAAGAAAAGAAAATCCGAAAGCTTTCTATTAGACAAGAACAATCGACTTTTCCATCGCTAATTAAAATAAACTTCTTGTAATATGTAATATATAATATACAAATGTTTATGTAATTATATATGAAAAAAAATTACAAGTGAC
>SMSQ01011522.1:25756-36309 GCA_019453375.1 Ctenoplectra terminalis | reverse complement strand
TGCGATTATATCGCGGCATGATAGTAACAAAATATATATTTTCTTTAAATCAAAATGTTTGTTAAACTAATTTCCGACAGTCCGTACAAAAACAAGCTAAATATATAGCTGAGAATTTCATCGATATAATAACATATATGTATATTTTGTTTACAAATATATCCGATACGTCTATGGTCGCGTTACCTAATTTTTACCCTCAATTAAAATTTTCAGCATTTTATAAATCTGCATTTTTTGTAACATCTGCAACAATTCGGCTTGATCACCTGCAATCGTTTACGAACGAATCGAGTTATTAAAGAGGAAGCGTCATAAATAACATTAGTTATTCTATAGCCACGCCGAGTGAAATCCATTCTCTTTCATTTCAAATATATCATCATCCCGATGATAAGTGCTCTGCGATTTGAACGGATTTCAGCTTTCAAAAATTTCACCGATCTATCGAACAGAATTCTCCTCAATCATTTTATGCTGCACGATCTCAAAATATTCCCAGTATTTAACTGTTTGGAACTTAAGCAACACCCCATGTACTACAATTTCTATTTTATTCATGCAAACCTTGAATATTTAACATTAGGTTTACCGACATCGATCGGCTCATTTTGATGGGTACATTGAAATACAAATTTTTTGTGAAATCATTAGTTCAGTTTACTTCAAGTTAATAGATTTCTATTAGCAGAGATTTATTTAGTACATTTTTCGTATATAAATTCTAGTTTGCGTTTACATTTTCCGCATGATTGTTAAACTTAGACGCGAAATCTGAAGTGACAAGGTAACATATTAAACTGTCCGTCTTCGATTTTGATAAAACTTGGTGGATATATTAAACAGGTGAAAATAAGGGACACGTATTTTTTTATAGCTGCCCAATCGCAAGTTTAGGGGGTGAAATCAGCCCTTGAAGTTTCAGCAGAAAAATGCTATCCCGAAAACTATCATGGATATAAAAAAACTTTAGCGTATTATATGAAAATAATAACTGGGATTCGCACGGTTTGCGTATTATAAGAAAATTTACAAAACTGTAGGAGACAAATCTATCATATTAAATATTAATGGATTCAGAAAGAAATTTCGGAACCTTTCTGTCATTATGTAAATTTTTGTATCTCTTAGAATAATGTAACAATAAATTTTTTTGTCACAAACAAATTACTTTTTACAAAATCTGTGACCACTATTTATTTTACTTTAAGAAACCATTGAACTTTTCCCTAAGAAGGAAACATATTAAACTGTCTTCAATTTTTATGAAACTTGCTGGATACATTAAACAGGTGAAAATAAGGGACACATATTTTTTTACAACTGCCCAATCGCAAGTTTAGAGGGTGAAATCAGCCCTTGAAATTTCAGCAGAAAAATGCTATCTTGAAAACTATCACAGATACAAAAAACTTAGCGAAAAGTTTAATGGTTTCTTAAGGTAAAACAAATAGTGGTCACAAATGTTGTAAAAAAGTAATTTGTTTGTGACAAAAAAATTTATTGCTATTATTTTAAGAGATACAAAAATTTACATAATGACAAAAAGGTTCCGAAATTTCTGTCTGAATCTATTAATATATAATATGATAGATTTGCCTTCTACAGTTTTGTAAATTTTCTTATAATACGCAAACCGTGCGAATCCGAGTTATTATTTTCATATAATGATAGTTTTCGAGGTAGCATTTTTCCATCGACGAGAATAGAATGGTTAACAATTAGGTAGAAACGCTAACTGATAACGATCCTCCATCGTCCATCGTTCAACGTTTATCGTCTAACGTCTAACGTCAATCGCCTAAAATCCAACGTCTATTCGTTCAAAGTCCAACGTCCACCGTAAGCGAATCCAAAAATCGTCTTAGCAAAATGCTCGATCCTTCCTCCACGAGATCCAAACCAAAATTGATATGCGTTGGGTGCTCAGCATTCCATTATATACAATCCCTCGTCACCTTCGAAAGAGTACTCGAAAACCGTTGACTGCTAGGATCGCTAAGATCTTTTCGTCACAACAATCTACTATTTATTAATTTTCACACTTTGCTAATAAATTAATACTCTCAAAGATCTATTACAACATTAAATATGATAATTTATAAATGAATAATATGATAGATTTGCCTCCTACAGTTTTGTAAATTTTGTTATAACACGCAAACCGTGCGAATCCGAGTTATTATTCTCATATAACGATAGTTTTCGAGATAGTATTTTTCTGCTGAAACTTCAAGGGCTGATTTCACCCTCTAAACTTGCGATTGGGCAGCTGTAAAAAAATACGTGTCCCTTATTTTCACCTGTTTAATGTATCCAGCAAGTTTCATAGAAATCGGCGGCGGACAATTCGATATGTTTCCTTGTGAGTCAAATTGACTCAGTTCCGTAAATCTAGAGTTAATCTTTGGGTAACTTTTTTGTGTTATTTGTTTCTGAATATGTAGTAATTCGCACACATTTTTTTTTACGAGTTTAAGATCGCGTCTCTGTTTTAAAAATAGTTACAAATGAAAAAATGAAAAGGTTGGAAACGTTTCTGGAAAATTTTGAAATATTTCCTGCTGCCGACGAATAATTGCAGTGCCTTTTTTCGACGGAAACATTCTAAAAATGAACGTTAATTTTTGCAGTCGCGTTTCAATCCGCGATGCACTCCACGCGAGACTGTAGTTCTCTGTGTATTCGATAATCGTTTAAACCGATTCCGTCTCAATTAATCAATCGATCAATTAATTGACACGCCTAAAATAAACAAAACGGCGAACCGAAACTGGATAATGCGAATTCTCGCGAAAATATTCTATCCAGTGTACGTATCTGCTCCAAATTGGAGTAACTTGCGTCCGAAATACGCTACCGCTTAAAATATATCGGGACATTAGATTATTATTGAGTAGAATGAAATTAAAGTTACAAGTAGAAGGACTTGTAATGATTTTGTTAGTTGTTACTATTCGAATATAGGGTTGACCGAGGCAAATCGGATAATTTCCTTTTGATAATGGAAGAATAATAGTAAAAATTTAGAAAGTTAACTTTTTATTATAAATTCGTAATTAATACACATTTAATTTGAATATTAATAATAAAATATTGTTTTACATTTAAATAAGTATCTAATTTGCCTTTAAGATAGATTAAGGCAAATCGTATAATTTTCTTTTGATAGTGAAGGAATAATAGTAAAAATTTATAAAGTTAACTTTTTATTATAAATTTGTAATTGATACTCATTTAATTTGAACATTAATAGTAAAATATTGTTTTAAATTTAAATAACTATCTAATTTGCCTTTTAAAATAAATAGAGGCAAATCGGATAATTTCTTATTGATAGTGAAAGAATAATAGTAAAAATTTATAAGGTTAACTGTTTATTATAAATTTTTAATCAAAACACATTTAATTTGAATATTAATAATAAAAAATTGTTTTAAATTTAAGTAGGTATCTAATTTCGCGTTTAGGATAGATCGAGGCGAATCGGATAATTTTCTTTTGATAGTAAAAGAATAATAGTAGAAATTTGGAAGGTTAACTTTTTATAGAATTCGTAATTAATAATAAATTAATAATTATTGCATTTCGTAATAATAAAATTGATATTAAATAAATTCGTAATTAATACATACTTAATTTGAATGTTAGTGATAAATAATTGTTTTAAATTTAAATATGTATTGTTAATTTAAATAAGTACCCAATTTCGTCTTTAGGATAGATAATTTCCTTTTGATAGTCAAAGAATAATATTAAAAATTTAGAATTTTAACCTTTCATTATAAATTCGTAATTATTACCCATTTAATTTGAATATTAATAATAAATAATTGTTTTAAATTCAAATAAGTACCTAATTTCGCCTTTAGTATAGATCGAGGAAAATCGGATAATTTTCTTTCGATAGTGAAAGAATAATAATAAAAATTTGGAATGTTAGCTTTTTATTATAAATTCCTATTTCGATCCGATTCAACCTCCGTGTACCCTATTATTAATAAAACTCAGAAGAAATTTCTGTTATATTAACAAAAACTATATCAATCTCTATATTAACCCTTCGTTGCTTTTATTCCCTTCATTTTTTAAATTTCGAAACAAAATACGTGAATTCTCACAACTGATAATAAGAAGTTAGCAACGATCAAATTTCTTCTCTTTAAAAAATGTATCCAAGAGTACTGGAAAAATTTATTCCATTTAAAAGTTTCCTAACAGAATTCTTATTTCAATCCGATTCGCGTCGGTCAACCGTAACAGTATTAAAAAAATGTCAGACAGGTCGATAAATCGTATATTTAATTACCATATATTATTGTTCAGTTTTGTAGTAAATGATTTAAATTTATAATTTAATAACGCTCGGTGAAGATGATCAATATTAGACGAGGTTATTAATTTACTCTTAATGCAAATTGACCAAGTGTCCGGATAGTAATGAGCGAATTCGAAAGTGATTGGACATCGCGCTATCTTTTTTTCTTAAATTCCAGGTCCACTAGGCGAATAGCTGGGTAACAAGTTTGAAAGTTCGAAGACAGACGCGGACTAATTAAAAATTGAGCTTTCGTTGCAAAGCCAGACGATCTAACGAGCGCGTTCGCCAAATCGTGTTATGTATAATAGAATCGAGTTACAGAGTCGATGAAGTTGGATTACTTCGATAATACACTCCTGTCCATGAATCATCGGACAGTTGATGAATTAAATATAAAGAAGAGATTATGTTACAGTTATATAAAATGGAACCTACCGTTTAATTATTATTTGCGCCGTAAGGAACCGTGAATTGCATCGACATTTTTAACACTTACGGAACCCGTCAATTTGACGGATTTCTAATTTCATGCTGAAGTGCAGTAATTATGTGCGTGAAAAATGTACGCTCAAAATAGAATTTAAATGCAAGAAACGTACCAACTAAATCTGTGCGAATAAACACTTATTAATTTCAAATAAAATGAACTAATGTTATTACAAAAATAACACAGTTCAATATACCCGTAAAATGGTCCAATTAATCCGAGTAAATTTAGTGTTAAATATTACAAAATGTCTACTTTAACGCTAGATTAACCCGTCAATTTGACGCAGTTGAAATTTCGTGCTCAAGTTTAACAATCATGCGTGAGAAAAATATAAACTCAAAATGAAATTTGTATAGAAAAATTGACTAAATAAATTTCTGTTCATAAAAATCTATTGATTTGAAGTGAACTAATGATATTACGAACTAATATTACGAACTAATGATATTACAAAAAATTTTTATTTCAATGCATCCATCAAAATGAATACAGGAACATTTCGTACGCATCGCTTTGACCAATCTTACGCTTTGGTGTTAAATAGAGAAAAGCATTTTGGAATTATAAAAATTGTGCGATTAATTTGTTTGTTTGCTTCGGAACAAACGGTTTATTACTTTACAGAGAAATTTTAATCGGAAGCGTTTGAAATCGAATTTTTTGAATTATTGCAAACAAACGAGGTCCAACGCGTTACTAAAATATGGTTTATTTATTATTTATTTGTTAAGGTTATATCCATCTTGCGTGTTTTCTGTGTTTGCGTGAAAATAAAAGGATCCAGAATAATGTTAATTTTTTGTATTTAAGACTAGAACTACCCACAATTAAAGTATATTTATTTCTATCGAAGAAATCGATGTGGAAAGCGTATAAAATAATATGTAATGCAACCGAGACAAAGCTTTATCTGTATTTTTAACAGAAAACCACCTAAAGTGGTTAAATCGTATTAAATTAAATGGTAAATGGAAAATCGCCTAAAAGGCGCCGTAATTAATTTATAAAATTTGTGTAAAAAATTAGGAATGAGTCATTTTTACCACTTTGGTTGTTCTAGTGTTAAATATTTTTATTTGATGAAAATTTTAATATTCTAACGTGATTATTAAAAGAATATATTATTAAAATTAGAATTATAATTAAAAAATATTTGGTGACACCGCTTGTTGCTGTGATAATTGGTTTTATTCTTCGCGGCATACTTTCTATACATTTTTCACAGTTTATTTTTTAAGTGTATCAGCACCGTTCCATGTTTCAGTTAAGCTATTAGGTAATTGTTGCTTGTTTGTAATAATCTCCTTTGAAAGTTTCTTCTTTAATAACTTCCATAAATTTTCAATGGGGGTTCAAGTCTGGAGAATTCCCAGGCCAATCGAGAACAGTGATTTATTTACTGCACATCAACGTTACGGTTACCTTAAATGAATATATATCATCAATAAACATTAGTGTTTCGTAAAAGAATAATATAAATTTAGAGTGACTAGGTTTCCATTGAAGAATTCATTGATACAATGCGAAACCGTAGATTTATCTCGAGTGACCTAATAAATTGAGCAATCACTGTATTCGATCGTTGATACAGTGTCTAGGAAATTGGGAATTAATTAAATAATTAGAGTACAGAATTAATTATCATGATTTTAACTTTTTTTAATATAATTAACATGACTTTAACTTGTTTTAATATAATTAACATGACTTTAATTTCTTTTAATATAATTAATACGGCTTCAATTTCTTTTAATATAATTTACAGGATATTAATTTCTTTCTTAATATAATTAACACGACTTTAACTATTTGTAATATAATTAACACAACTGTTACTTCTTTTGATACAAATAATACGATTTTAACTTTTTTAAATATAATTTAACGCGACTAACTTTTTTAAATATAATTAATACGACATTAACTATTTCTAATATAATTAACACGACTTTAATTTTTTCTTTAATATAATTAACATGACTTTAACTTCTTTCGATACAAATAATACGATTTTAACTTTTTTAAGTATAATTTAACGCGACTTTAAATTTCTTAAATATAATCAATACGACTTTGCCTTTTTTAAATATAATTAACATGACTTTAATTTTTTTTTTAATATGATTAACACGACTTAAATTTTTTTTTAATATAATTATCACGACTTTAACTATTTTTAATATAATCAATACAACTTCAACTTCTTGTAATATAATTAACACAACCTTAACTTTACTCAATATACTTAACACGAATTAACTTTATAAATATAATCAACACGTCTTTAACTTCTTAAATATCCCTCTTTTCGAACATCTCAAGACATAACGAACAACAGCACATTTAAAAAGTTAAACACATCTTAACAACATTTACAAACTTAAAGTCGTGTCAATTATATTGAAAAAATATAAATTGTATTAATTAATTCTCAAATTCCTACAAATCCAACTGTATCGTACGAATTCTTTTTTACACGATAGTAAATAAGGAAAATATTTAGGTGGTCCCATTTAGCTGACCAACCCTGTACACCCATCAACAGTAATCGTTAGATTTTACGCCATGCTAATGCAGTTTTCCAAGAATTCTATATCCGCCATGGATCTCCCTGCTGTTCAAGCAGAAATTCCTTCGCAAACGCGGCTCGAAAGATAGTTACGCAAAAAGAGCAGCCTCGAAGTGGCCAAGCGTGATTTGCCCTCCGAAAAAGGACAATCTTCTGCGGTTCACCGACCGCGTTGCATTAGCTAATCCACGTTGCACCAGTACGTTCAACCGTGAACAGATCTCGGTGCGTTTCGGTCTGTTCATTGTCGGGTACCTCTCACTTTTTTCCCTTCTCCTTTCGATTATGTTTTCCCCCGATTCTACACGCTGCTTTGAACCAGCATTCATCGCGTGACATAGCCTAAATACTTTCAATTCGTGAACGCTACGAACGCATTGTGCGATTTACTGTGATCTTGCATAATGTTGAAAGATTCTGGGTTTGCTTAGCGTAGGTGGAAATGGGTGCGTTATCGTTTGTATCACTGTTTTTGTGAGCGATCATTAATTTTTAAGATGGCGAATTGGATCGTTTTCTTTTGGTAGTGGAGAAATAATAGTGAGAATTAAGAAAATTGCTTTTTTAAATTATTAATTTTGTCTTTTATTTTTATTTTTGGAACAATATAGGGCAAATGGCTCGTTTTCTTTTGATAATAGAAAAACAATAGTGAGAATTAAGTTTGCAAACTTTTTAAATTATTAATTTTGTCTTCTATATTTATTTTTGGTACAATCGAGACGAATTGGACCAATTTCTATTTAACAATGGAAAAATAATAGTCAGAATTAAGAAAGTTGCTTTTTAAATTGCTGATTTTGTCTTCTATATTTATTTTTGGTACAATCGAGACGAATTGGACCAATTTCTATTTAACAATGGAAAAATAATAGTCAGAATTAAGAAAGTTGCTTTTTAAATTGCTGATTTTGTCTTCTATATTTATTTTTGGTACAATCGAGACGAATTGGACCAATTTCTATTTAACAATGGAAAAATAATAGTCAGAATTAAGAAAGTTGCTTTTTAAATTGCTGATTTTGTCTTCTATATTTATTTTTGGTACAATCGAGACGAATTGGACCAATTTCTATTTAACAATGGAAAAATAATAGTCAGAATTAAGAAAGTTGCTTTTTAAATTGCTGATTTTGTCTTCTATATTTATTTTTGGTACAATCGAGACGAATTGGACCAATTTCTATTTAACAATGGAAAAATAATAGTCAGAATTAAGAAAGTTGCTTTTTAAATTGCTGATTTTGTCTTCTATATTTATTTTTGGTACAATCGAGACGAATTGGACCAATTTCTATTTAACAATGGAAAAATAATAGTCAGAATTAAGAAAGTTGCTTTTTAAATTGCTGATTTTGTCTTCTATATTTATTTTTGGTACAATCGAGACGAATTGGACCAATTTCTATTTAACAATGGAAAAATAATAGTCAGAATTAAGAAAGTTGCTTTTTAAATTGCTGATTTTGTCTTCTATATTTATTTTTGGTACAATCGAGACGAATTGGACCAATTTCTATTTAACAATGGAAAAATAATAGTCAGAATTAAGAAAGTTGCTTTTTAAATTGCTGATTTTGTCTTCTATATTTATTTTTGGTACAATCGAGACGAATTGGACCAATTTCTATTTAACAATGGAAAAATAATAGTCAGAATTAAGAAAGTTGCTTTTTAAATTGCTGATTTTGTCTTCTATATTTATTTTTGGTACAATCGAGACGAATTGGACCAATTTCTATTTAACAATGGAAAAATAATAGTCAGAATTAAGAAAGTTGCTTTTTAAATTGCTGATTTTGTCTTCTATATTTATTTTTGGTACAATCGAGACGAATTGGACCAATTTCTATTTAACAATGGAAAAATAATAGTCAGAATTAAGAAAGTTGCTTTTTAAATTGCTGATTTTGTCTTCTATATTTATTTTTGGTACAATCGAGACGAATTGGACCAATTTCTATTTAACAATGGAAAAATAATAGTCAGAATTAAGAAAGTTGCTTTTTAAATTGCTGATTTTGTCTTCTATATTTATTTTTGGTACAATCGAGACGAATTGGACCAATTTCTATTTAACAATGGAAAAATAATAGTCAGAATTAAGAAAGTTGCTTTTTAAATTGCTGATTTTGTCTTCTATATTTATTTTTGGTACAATCGAGACGAATTGGACCAATTTCTATTTAACAGTGGAAAAATAATAGGGAGAATTAAGAAAGTTTCTTTTTAAATTGCTGATTTTGTCTTCTATATTTATTTTTGGAACGATAGAGGCAAATTGGATCGTTTTCTTTTGATAATAGAAAAACAATAGTGAGAATTAAGATTGCAAACTTTTTAAATTCTTAATTTTGTCTTCTATATTTATTTTTGGAACGATTGGGGCGAATGTGAAAAAACAATAATGAGAATTAAGGAAGTTGCTTTTTAAATTGTTAATTTTGTCTTGTATATTTATTTTTGGAACAATACAGACGAATTGGACCAATTTCTATTTAACAGTGGAAAAATAATACTGAGAATTAAGAAAGTTGCTTCTTCAAATTACTAATTTTGCCTCGTATATTTATTTTTGAAACGACTGAGGCGAGTCAAATCATTTCCTGATAAGTGAATTTTACATCTCAAGAACGTACAAGAATTAACCCTCCTACACAATTCCATTTTCTCCTAGAATACGAAACCGAAAATCCTGNTCCTAGTTTAGACCCAAGTGTTCGATTAGCTGTGCGTGGATCGGATTCCACAGTCGTCCTTAATTCCTCGTTATTAACCCTTTGCACTCCGAACCATCCTGGACGTTACCTACCAGCTACTCGGCGCCACTTTGTCGCAAAAACGTGCATCTACGAACCTTCATATTATACAGTATAGTTTTCGTAAAATCCGCTGATATTTTTTTTATGTGTCTTAGTAATTGTACCGAATTTTGATTTGACTTCTTGTACCATTTCAACAGAACACTTCAGGGAAACATGCATTTCTGAAAAAGTTGTGCTGGAATAAGTTGATTCCCCGTAATCACTAATAAACTTTAACCCTCTATGGCTTTGTGTGACTTAAAAGTTACAAACTAATGTATCTATATTTTATAAAATTTACTTTATTTAGTTATCACTGTACTATTCAATTTTACTACTGTATTACTGTAGTTATACCACGATCCATCT
>SMSQ01011522.1:0-24724 GCA_019453375.1 Ctenoplectra terminalis | reverse complement strand
TAGCAATTATTTTAAAAATTCTCAAATCAAAGTGAAAAGACTGTAATCGATCGTAATTTTTTCTCTGATAAACAAATAAAATTCGGTCTATAGAGGGTTAATGTCCTATCAGAGAAGACGTATGTTAGAATTGCGATGTCCCCTCAGAGGGAACAACGGAGTGCAAAGGGTTAATATGGGCCGGTGGTCTTCCTCGAAGCTCATTCACGGTACTCAAATTGCCAGAACGAAATTTTTCGAACCAATATCGAGCATTTTTTTCATCGGTGGATCCATCTCCGAATGCCTGATTAATATTTCTTGAAGCTTTAGAAAATTGCTTTTCTCAGTTTATGATGATTCGAGTAATGATATATTAGGTTGGAAACTATGAAACGGGCGTTGAATGAAAATAAAAAACGAAAAGCGCAATTTTTCACATTATTTATTATATTCAATTGGAATAATTTCCATTGGCATCTACGATTTTCAAATTTGAAATTAAGAACTATGTTTAGAATACAATTTNGAAGAATACCTTTAAGCTTTGTAAATAAAAATATCGAGTGTACGTTACGACGTATCTCTCTCAGTCGCAGCTGAACACAGACTAAACAAAAAAGTTTCATAGTTTCCAACCTAATGTATACGTGATAAATATTTGCAAATTTTATTTTCAGAAGTTATTTATTGATCGAATTAATTATAAATATTTAATCAGCTCATAATTATATCCAGCGCTGTACACTCGTTTAAGAACACTGTAAAGTGTTCTTATTTACTACATTGATGTGCGGTAAATAAATCAAGGCTCTCGATTGGCCTGGGAATTCTCCAGTCCTGAACCCCGATTGAAAATTTATGAAAGTTATTCAAGAAGGAACTTTCGAAGGAAATTATCAGAAACAAGCAACGATTAACAAACCGCTTAACTGAAATATGGAACGGAGATGAGACGTTGAAAAATAAAACTGTGAAAAATGTATAGAAAGTATGTCGCAAAGAATAAAAGCAGTTATCGCACCAATAGGTGGTGTCATCGCTAGAGTTTAAAATGGCTTTTGGTAATTATTACTGCTTGCGTAAAGCTTATCTAAAACTATGTTTCTGTTACTATTTTAAGTAAAATGTTACTTGATTTTATATTATTAACGAATTCGTAAAAGTGAAAAATAAGAGGAAAGGAACGATTAATTAATAGTTTAGTTAATTTTTCAAAATTTCTTAATTCTAGATATAATTTGAAATAATGTTAAACGTATTATTTATTAATGCAGTCGAAACTTATGCTAGGTAATAATTTATGCTCCGCTTGCTTGCATCGTTAGGTTTGTAAACAGAGTTATAAAAATAACTATGACAGCATTTAAAGCTTCAAATTCCTATTTTCTGTAATTTTTATAAATTTAGTAAAAGTTATATTAACAATTTTTTCTATTTTTCATATCAATATTGAAATAAACACGGATTTTTTTTATTTTCGTCGCAATTAATCGATCTATTCCTCAAAACAAAATTTATATTAGATAATAATTTATTCTCCACTTGCTTCCATTGTTAGCTTTCTAAACAGAGTTATAAAAATTATTATGACAGCTTTTAAAGCTCCAAATTCCTATTTTCCGTAATTTTTATAAATTTAGCAAAAGTTGTATTACCAATTTTTTGTATTTTTCTCGTCGATGTTGAGATAAACATGAATTTTTTTAATTTTCACAATTAGTCGATTTATTCCTGTTATTTTAAATAAAACATTGCTTGATTTCATATTTTAAAATATATCTCATTAACGAATTCGTAATAGCGAAAAATATAAAGAACTGGAATAATAACTAAAACGAAGTAAATTGTAACGAAACGATTAAAATCTCCCTGACAACATAACCAATAAGGTAGCCTATTGTATTGAATATTCAAACAAATTATATTACAATTTAACAGTATAATTAAACAGTTTACACTGTGGTATATTTAAACAGGACACGTAAATTAAATTTCTAACCGAAAATTTATTTACAGTATCCTAAAGACTCGCTCTAAAATAGAAAACCATAAAGTATAAAGACTTTATATTTATTCTTCGCTTGGGATGATCAATATTTCTCCATTGTGCGTATTAAATTTCACATTTTCATGAATTCAAAAGAGAAACGACTAAAAATTCAAGCAAATGAATTCAATTACCAGCGTACTCTAACGAAGCATGACCCCCAGAAATTTAATTATTCGAGCTGTCTGCCAATAAATTTCGCTAAATCGCGTAGTAATTTCACAGTCGCGGAAGAAAATGATAAAACTTCAAATTTACATGCGTCCTCGTAACTTCATTGTTTTTTTCTTTCTCTCTTTTTTTTTTTATCTTCACCACGACCAACGTTAAACGACCACAGTCACGAAATTGCGGTTCCTACAGAGATCTAAAGACAAAAATATGTTAATTCGAACGTTTTGAAGGATTCTTGAAACTTGTATCGATGATCTCGATATGTTTTTACATAGGAATAAAAATCCTCTGGGCTTCTTTCGAGTCTCGGATAAATTATGAACGGCGAATAGCCAATTTACTAATCAGTTCGTCCGCATACTAAAGGACGATTCTCGAGTCGACTTTCCAGAAACTTCGACGCGTGTGTACACATACATACGTTTCTTGGTAACGGACATCGTTTTCTGCATGACTTCGCTTAAAACTGACTTTGTGATCGTGCAGGAAGAACACAAAAAAATTTTATACAAAAACTATGATATATAACGTTTTTATTTCAACTGTATTAACACTGAAACTACCGGTATAGTTTAGGAAGTGAAATGACTCGAAGTTTCTGTAGAAAAATGTTATCTCGAAAACTATCATAGATATAAAAAAAAACTTCTTAGGGAAAAGTTCAATGGTTTCTTAAAGTAAAATAAATAGTGGTCACAAATTTTGTAAAAAAGTAATTTGTTTGTGATAAAAAAATTGATTGCTACATTATTTTAAGAGATACAAAAATTTACATAATGACAAAAAGGTTCCGAAATTTCTCTCTGAATCTATTAATATGTAATATGATAGATTTGTCTCCTACAGTTTTGTAAATTTTCTTATAATACGCAAACCGTGCGAATCCCAGTTATTATTTTCATATAATGATAGTTTTCGAGGTAGCATTTTTCCATCGACGAGAATAGAATGGTTAACAGTTAGGTAGAAACGCTAACTGATAACGATCCTCCATCGTCCATTGTTCAACGTTTATCGTCTAACGTCTAACGTCAATCGCCTAAAATCCAACGTCTATTCGTTCAAAGTCCAACGTCCACCGTAAGCGAATCCAAAAATCGTCTTAGCAAAATGCTTGATCCTTCCTCGACGAGATCCAAACCAAAATTGATACGCGTTGGATGCTCAGCATTCCATTATATACAATCCCTCGTTACCTTCGAAAGAGTACTCGAAAACCGTTGACTGCTAGGATCGCTAAGATCTTTTCGTCACAACAATCTACTATTTATTAATTTTCTCACTTTGCTAATAAATTAATACTCTCAAAGATCTATTACAACATTAAATATGATAATTTATAAATGAATAATATGATAGATTTGCCTCCTACAGTTTTGTAAATTTTCTTATAATGCGCAAACCGTGCGAATCCGAGTTATTATTTTCATATAACGATAGTTTTCGGGATAGCATTTTTCTGCTGAAACTTCAAGGGCTGATTTCACCCTCTAAACTTGCGATTAGGCAGCTGTAAAAAAATACGTGTCCCATATTTTCACCTGTTTAATGTATCCAGCAAGTTTCATAAAAATTGAAGAGAGTTTAATATGTTTCCTTGTTAGGGAAAAGTTTCCTGGTTTCTTAAAGTAAAACAAATAGTGGTCACAGATTTTGTAAAAAGTAATTTGTTTGTGACAAAAAAATTTATTGCTATTATTTTAAGAGATACAAAAATTTACATAATGACAAAAAGGTTCCGAAATTTCTCTCTGAATCTATTAATATATAATATGATAGATTTGCCTCCTACAGTTTTGTAAATTTTGTTATAACACGCAAACCGTGCGAATCCGAGTTATTATTCTCATATAACGATAGTTTTCGAGATAGCATTTTTCTGCTGAAACTTCAAGGGCTGATTTCACCCTATAAACTTGCGATTGGGCAGCTATAAAAAAATACGTGTCCCTTATTTTCACCTGTTTAACCCATTGACTGCCAGGCATATTTAGAGCGTCCAAGGTTTTATTTTAAAGAATACATGAAATTTTACAAAATAATAATATTAAGTTACCGATATAATATTGTAATGGCATTTACAGTCATTTTTATTAAAAATGAAACACTAATAATTCTTAACTCAAATGGTCATTTGAAATTAATCTAAAATTGCAGCACTACGAGATATCTCGTTGTTGGCAGTCAATGGGTTAATAATATCCACCAAATTTCATAAAAATCGAAGACGGACAGTTTAATATGTTTCCTTGTCAGAAGGCAAGCACACTGTCGTGCGTGCACGAGTAAATCAGAAGAGCGACGGGCCAGCTCGCAGGCGATTATGCGCGCGAGAAAACAGGAAAAAACACCGGGTGGCGCCTTCTGCCCATGTAAAAGAGCTCACCGAGGCACTCGTCGCTGCAGGAAACCAAATCCTACCTACTTAAGCGGCTCAGAACGGCTCCTGGTTCAGGCAGTCGGGAATATGGAGGTCAATCGGTTGCTCCGGGCGCCTCAGCGCGGAAGAAAGCCTTAATCCGTCGTAGGTTTTGTGCCTTCTTTCTCTTATAGCTCCCCTTAGGTCTGGTCCCAGACGTCTTCCTCCTTTTTCTTCTCACCCTCGCCGCTACTCGGTTGCCGCGAGAGTTTTGTTGTGTCAGATCTGGCTGCTCCGCTTGTTAATTCGGCCAACGATGGATTTCGACGGATTACGCGTGCCTCGGCAATTTTCGCGACCCGATCGCCAATTTCTCTGTGCCTCACGGATGCAACGAGGGTCGTTTGCAATTTTGCGTGAGGTGCGATTTGAAGTGTGAGGATGACGGAGGGAGATTTGGAGCGATGTTTTAGGCAGGGATCGTTTGGTTGGCTTAAACTCTTGTATTGGCTTTGAAATTTTTTTGACGCGGTTATTCTTGTATTTGAGGAAGATAGAAGTTCTTTGGGTTGAAGAGAAATCAAAGATATGATGTATTGCGTATGTTGATAAATTATTTAGATTTGTTTGAGAAATGTGTTAAATTTTTATGGAATAAAAGTCTCTTATTTTTATGGAATGAATGTTTCTTATTTTTGTGAAATGAAAATTTTTCTTTTTTGTGGAATGAAAGCTTGTTATTTTTGTGAAATGAAAATTTCTTATTTTTATGGAATGAAAATTTCTTATTTTTATAGAATGAATGCTTCTTATTTTTATGAAATGAAAACTTCTCATTTTTATCGAATAAAAAATTAGGATACGATAGGGTCAATAATAGTAAGAATGAATATACTGGAAAAATAATAGTAAGAATTATGATAGTGTATAAATAATAGTAAAAATTAAAAAAGTTACTTTTTAAATTGTTAAGTTTGTCTCGTACAATTATTTTTGAAACGATCGAGACGGATTGAATCATTTCCTTTTTGACAGTGAAAAAATAATAGTCAAAATTTAGAAAATTAATCTTTTATTATAAATTAGACCACTTTCTGGAAAGAAACCACTGCATTGTCGATTTTTTACATTTTTGTTGTTTTGGAAAAAATAAAGCAGCGCATAAGTAATAAAGAATATATATAAACAACACTTCGCGGTATATCAAAATATTTCTTTCTTTCTTTAATCAAGAAATACCAAGAAATACAGTATTTGCAAACTTTTAACAAATAATTTCATTTTACATTGCATCGATTCCTTAAGAAGGTACTAAATATCAATTTCAGTCACTAAATTGTCATTAATTTAATCTTTTACTAATATTTATGTAGGGTAAGTCCGGAATAGTTGGACCACTTTTTAGAAAGAAGCCACTGCATCGTTGATTTTCTACATTTTTCTTGTTCCGAGCAAATTAATCATACTTCGCTATATACTAAAATATTTATTTCCTTTTTTAATCAAGAAATACCAAGAAACACAGTATTTGCAAATTCTTAACAGATAATTTCAATTTACATTGCATCGATTCCTTAAGAAGGTACTAAATATCAATTTCAGTCACTAAATTGTCATTAATTTAATCTTTTACTAACATTTATGTACCATCACTACAAATTGATCAAGCTGAAAAATTTATCAGTGTCCGAATACTTATAACTGGCAGTGATATTTGTAGCGAACGTATTAAACAGAAATCATGCGAACTTTCCAGATTCTTTGGTACCGGAAATGGTCCCGATAGTCGAGGATCAGTCAAACCGGAGGAAAGGAAGCGAACAAGTGGGTTGTACCGTGGAAAAATGATCGATAAATCCGTACTAATGAGGGTAACCGAAGGAGGGCTAAGGTCAGGTAGCACTGTAAATTGTAAAATGGCCCAGAGCGTACCCGCAATGTTTTGATCTCGAAAATCTACGGTGCTCGAGCAATCGTCATGCGGATCTTTCGTCGAGGAAGGAACGGTATCACGGTTGCGACCGTTGAGCAACCGCTTTTCGGTTCTTCGTTCAAACATTGAGGTTTATGATGTTAAATAATGTCGCGACAAATAATATTAATCGTTGGGCAAATTTAATAATTATCGAAACGCGGTATTTATTTTCTCCGTCGTTCACAGCTGTCGGTGTTCATTTTGTTTATTTGATTGGTCGATCGTGCTTGGTCGTTTGATCGTTGGAAACCTCCTCCCGTGCGATGGCATTGTCAATATTTGTTTGCAATAACGAAACATTCCCGATGTTAATGCTATTTTCGGTTGATTTCGGTAAATGATAATTTTCGGACGCGAATTTCTTACCGTTATAGAATCATGATTGAAATTTCTATCTACAGTCCCTGGTCATCGAATTAGGACTGCTAGAAATTTTCAGCATTTTTCACGTTTTACGTAAAATTAAGAGGCCTGTTCAAGTTGTAATGATATAATTTATTAGCTACCAACATGATACACTATTACTGTATATAACATTATTAACACATGTTAACTCTGTATAGCCCGAATTTTGTCTACTAGCTTTGTCTACTTATTGGAGAAAAATTATTATTGATTACAGTTTTTTACTTTGATTTGAAAATGTTTTAACTAATAATTACTGTAGATGGATCGTGGTGTCAGTACAGTAATACAGTAATCAAATTTAGTAGTGCAGTGATAGCTAAACAAAATTAATTTTTTAAAATATACATCTGTAATACAATAATCAAATTTAATAGTGCAGAGATAGCTAAACAAAATTAATTTTTTAAAATATAGATACATCAGTAATACAGTAATCAAATTTAATAGTGCAGCGATAACTGAGCAAAATTAATTTTTTAAAATATAGATTATTGTACTACTATTATTGATTACTGTAGTGACACCACGATCCATCTACGGTAATTATTATTTAAACATTTTGAAATCAATGTGAAAAGCTGTAGTCAATCGTAATTTTTCCTCTGATAAGTTGACAAAATTCGGCCTATAGAGGGTTAATAGTGCAGTGATAACTAAACAAAATTAATTTTTTAAAAATATACATCAGTAATACAATAATCAAATTTAATAGTGCAGAGATAGCTAAACAAAATTAATTTTTTTAAATATAGACACATCAGTTTGTAACTTTTAAGTCACACGGTCCCACAGAGGGTTAACTCCTTGGCTTATGATTTCTTCGATCTTTATACATACTAGCGATAGTTATTCACGTCTTTGACACTCTGTCAATTGAAAAGTATCGAAATATTACACGTATTTTGTATTTGCTAATTTTCAATATTGTAAATTTAAATTACAGTTAAAGCTAAAATTGAACTCTATCATAAATATTATATGTTTTTATTGTACTTTATCCAGAATCGGCGTCAGGAGTCTGACTCGTGGATATAGGGCAAAGGGTTAATATTTTGTAATTCCACCCTTTGCTTTGATAAAAGCTTGCATCCTTTCCGGCATGCTCCGTATACATTGCTCGATCACATGCTTCGTATCTTCAATATTTTCCTAAATATCTGTAATTTT
The DNA here is from genome assembly GCA_019453375.1 of Ctenoplectra terminalis. Classification (NCBI taxonomy): domain Eukaryota; kingdom Metazoa; phylum Arthropoda; class Insecta; order Hymenoptera; family Apidae; genus Ctenoplectra; species Ctenoplectra terminalis. The sequence goes on along the minus strand of SMSQ01011522.1, from coordinate 16,612 downwards.
TGTTTTCAACTCAGATAACGCGGTGCTCGGAGAGTCGTAAACTAGTCTTTCGAGTAGGCTCCAGACATTTTCTATGGCATTCGAGTCGGGAGAATTGCCCGGCCATGGGAGCAATGGGATGTTTTTGGTTTTGGAATCGCTCATCGCTCACAGAGTTTGATTATCATCGCGATAGTAACAAATCAATTGCTATGTATACATCGTTATCAAGGTATTTAGTAATAATTTGAACGACCAAAGACAGTTTTCCGTATATGACACAACGTTACTGCCATAAAAGTGAAATTTTCGTGCGTGGTCCTAATCCGATGACCAGAAACTGTAAAACTACCGAAGAAAATTAATAGTTTGCAATTTCTTATTGTAATTTTATAAATTCACGATGGTGCAGTTTTAATTCTCTGTGGCGCTGTGTGACTTAAAATTTATTTTATATTTAAAAGTTATTTATTTACTTATTATATTAAAATTTATTTTATTTAATTAACCTTATTATTAGTTGTTTATTTAGTCATTATATTAAAATATATTTTATTTAGTTAACCTTATTATTAGTTATTTATTTACTTACTATATTAAAATTTATTTTATTTAGTTATCACTGTACTATTAAATTTGTAACATTGCATCTATAATAATTATTAATTCAGAAATTTTCAAATCGCAACGAAAAACTGTAATCGATCGTAATTTTTTCTCTAATAAGCAGACAAAATTTGGGTCATAGAGAGTTAAAAATTTGTTTTAACATGTATGAAGAAAGATTTATTTCCCTCGCATTTCACATTTTCTTTTTAATAATTATTTTCAATTCTTCGGTAATAACAATATTTCTGTCCATTAGTTACCGGACGGATATAAACAGACATAAACTCAAAATGAAACTTATATAGAAAAATGTACCAAGTAAATCTCTGCTTATACCAATCTATTAAGCAAACTGAACCAATGATATTACAAAAAATGTTTAAATAATCCAATCAATACCCGCAAACCCAGTGCCAACTACTAACGCACATACAATTCCATAGAGTTCAAACGCCAAATCCCAAAATCGTCCCTATCGCTTATCGTTCTCGCTAAAACACAGCCAGCCACGCCTCCGTTGCCATTATCACCCCGTAGGACCCTTTTCTTCGGCCACTTTCCGTTTCCACGTGGCCACGGCAAAAAGCGACACGGCCAAGGATTCGTGACCTTGTTTACGATTGACATTCGGCGCGCAGCGTCGGAAGGATGGCCCGGCTACCTGAGCCTCCAAGAACAGGATACGCGTCATAAAGCGTGGCGCCAGGCGCAACGAAGCGCTCTTAAACATTTACCGTGTCGGTAGCAGGCATCACCACTTATTGGCCCGGGTCGCTTTCGCTCCCAAAGGCCTGCCGCAATCCTCATTGCCCGGACAATTGCTATCGACAATGAGACGAGCTAGGCTCACAGGTAATCGTACAGTTTTTTCTTTTTTTTTTTTTTTTTCTTCCTGCCCCGAGAGGATCGCGTTCGGCATTGTCGTAAATTTGAAAAATACACCGCCGGCATGGCAGTCGTAAAATTCAGCTAATGAGATAGACTTCGGGGATTCCTACGGTCGTGGAAACGAAGCGAACCGTTCTTGTCGCGTCGAAGGAACGCTGGCGCCTTCTCGGCTGGCTGGCTGAAATAATCTGTCGTGGAATTCGACGATTATCGAGAGGATTTTTGGAAACCGAAAGGTCGGTGGATTGGGTTAGGTGTGCGTTGTGCACAGGTGGGTCGAAAGGAATTAGGATCGTGAAGGAAAGCAGGCTGTTGCGTTTACCGTAACTTGGTCTGGACTCTCTGCGGTGGTAATTGGAAGGGTTGGTTTTATTTTAATACGTTGCTGACCGGCATCGTTCTGTTTCTTGTTTCTGTTTTATTATTTAACGGTGTTGGAATTTTTATTCAAATGATAAAACACGGTTCGTTATGAAAAACTGTTTTATTTTAATAGTACCACGGATGAAAACATACACGTATCTTAGGAAATAGGCTGTTTTTAAATATAAATGGAGAGTGTAGAGAATACTGTTGCAATTTCGACGTACATATATTTCACTAATCATTTGCCGTAAGAATATTCATGCCTTCGATATCTCGATAACGTAACAAAAAAATCTATTTTCAATTTCTCGACTCCTCGACAAGCGCGTTCGGAAAAACATTAACACATTGCTGAGCGGCAACTTTTCTGAAAATTTACCTCATGCGCCCGGCTATTGTTTCGAAAGCACATGTGCAAGTAAAACAATATAAATAAACTTTAATAAATTTTATTTATCATTCAACTCTTAATGTTTCTTTTTCGTATGATAAAAAGTATAACAATCACCTACGTGTAATGGTACGCCACGAGTTTTGCAAATATATCGGGTTTCGCTCCGTTTTCCTTTCGAAGAACGTACTCTACACGCTCCAGTCGGATTTGTTTTTTTTTCAAATTTTTTTTACAACTAAGAACGAAACTTGGCCGGTCTTATAAGCGAGACACGACTCGAGGTACGCAGACCAAATAATTACACTACAAGATTTCCAACGGTGCGCCGTGAAAACGATAAAGATGCGGAAAAAAGCTTATCACGAGTTTACTCGTGACCGGTCACCAACGCTTGGCCACGAAAACACGAGTTAACTCGTGACCGGTCAGCAATGTGTTAGTTATGAATAGGTCGCATGAGTTCGTGAATAGGTCTATTAGGTATTTATATAAGTGCAGATAAATTGTAAATTGATGCATGGATGAATACAGCGTATGATTAGTACGGTTTCTTATTGCGGTGGCTGATAGCAGACAAACGACTGGAACGATAAAAAGGCTCTGGTGGCTGAGAGTAGACACGCGTCCGAAAAGGGTTAATTCGCCTACTTGGAAGGAATGAAAGGTCTTCTTGTCGACGCAGTACAAAATCTGAATCTCAAAAACACGAAAATTAACCCTGCTAGCGTCACCAACGCTTGGCCACGAAAACAAGAGTTAACTCGTGACCGGTCAGCAATGTGTTAGTTATGAATAGGTCGCATGAGTTCGTGAATAGGTCTATTAGGTATTTATATAAGTGCAGATAAATTGTAAATTGATGCATGGATGAATACAGTGTATGATTAGTACGGTTTCTTATTGCGGTGGCTGATAGCAGACAAACGACTGGAACGGTAAAAAGGCTCTGGTGGCTGAGAGTAGACACGCGTCCGAAAAGGGTTAATTCGCCTACTTGGAAGGAATGAAAGGTCTTCTTGCCGACGCAGTACAAAATCTGAATCTCAAAAACACGAAAATTAACCCTGCTAGCGTCACCAACGCTTGGCCACGAAAACAAGAGTTAACTCGTGACCGGTCAGCAATGTGTTAGTTATGAATAGGTCGCATGAGTTCGTGAATAGGTCTATTAGGTATTTATATAAGTGCAGATAAATTGTAAATTGATGCATGGATGAATACAGCGTATGATTAGTACGGTTTCTTATTGCGGTGGCTGATAGCAGACAAACAACTGGAACGGTAAAAAGGCTCTGGTGGCTGAGAGTAGACATGCATCCGAAAAGTTAACTCGTGACCGGTAATGTATTAACACGTTAAGCGCCACGCTGAAGTTTTCGTTTAGGCGTTGGTTTCCAAAGACTGACAGAATCAATTTAAAAAAATAATACCTTGTAATTCATTAATGGTTTTTGTTAAATCACATTAAACGATGATACGTCTTTCCTTTGCAAACTTTTACAATTCTCTTCTTAAATTCTTAATTATTTTACGACCAAATGTTTTCGAATTAGTATCACAGCACACAGCCTAACGGAAAGTCGACCAAAATCGGCGTGGCGTTTAACGTGTTAACGCATCGCCGACGGGTGACGAAATTGTAAAATTATATTTCGCGTCTGGAAAGGGTAAAAATAGCGAGCGATGACGTATGAAAGGTTGCTTTTGAAAATAATCTTCTCAACTCAAATTTGTCGAACTTAAACCTGTATTTATTCTACTTCATTCTATTTAAATTTATGTTTAAAATATGAAATTATTGTTAACCTCTTGCCTTGCGACCACGAGTCGCACTCGTGGCGTAGATTGTTGTCCAAACACTACGAAGGCACGGTATATTTGCGATGAAGCTTAATTTTATATTTAACTGTAATTTTAATCTGTAAGACTGAGAATTAGGAAATGTAAATTGTGTATATTTCAGTGTCTTGCATCTGACACGGTGTAAAAGCAGTTAACCCATTTGCATCGCGACTTGAATTGCAAGGACTCTCGTTTATCAGCGAAGCCTACACGATTGATCATTTATAACTCGTCGCGATTTAAATATTTCCTATTCTTTATTAATACTAACTGATTGTCATGATGTATCAGAGTACAAAGAATTACATATATTAATAAATATAAAATTCTTAGCGCAAATATTTTTATTCAATGCTATGGTGTGATGTCGTTGTCCGCGGATTATTCCGCGTTTGGTGATATGGAGAAGATATTGCAAATAGGTTAATACGCTTCGTGATGCAAATGGGTTAATACGCAGTTCAAAACACTTTTTCCAAAATTACGCATTTTAGCTATTTTTTAAAGATTTATTCCAAGTATAAATTTTGTTGATATTCGTATAATTTTTTTATACGAACAGAAACTTGACAATAATGCTATTGATAATATGTATAGCTACTGAAAAAATAATAAGGCAAGGGGTTAAACGTGTTAGGTCATCCTATGAATAATGTCGTTCCTTGACGCTAATTTTCACTGTAAGATATTAATATTTGTATTCATTTTTAGTCATGACTGTATTAACTATTGTTTTCTATCATTTTTTCTTATCTCTCAAGTAGTTTCCGGATTCCTTCTTCAAAAGATTTCGGATGCTTTTAGCTAAAAATCTTCTTCGATCCTTGTTTTAACTACAAAAATTATTGTAGAATTTTTGTTGTCGAATAAAAAATGTTGGAATAATTGAAATAAGTAGTAATTGATTGTGGTACAACTTTCCTATTTTAATTTTTAGTTTTCTAAACGTTGTATCACACACGGCAAGGACGACCTCAGAAAGAATAAAAAGTATCCAACATTTTTTTGAAAAAAAAGAATCAAATTACTTAAGTAATGATTAAAAACAAGTGTATGTCTTAATATTTCGTAATAAAAATTAGTGTCGAGGAACGACATTTTTTATGGGATAACCTAATATTTATGTAAACAAGAATTCATTCTAATTCTATTAGGTTGGTGCATATGAAATGCCGGATTTTTATTATATGTAAATATTTGTATTCCTGTTCCCACCGTATGATTGTTTACGAGATAACCTTTTACACAGTTCGGTTGTCTATTATCAGAGTCATATTACGTTTAAAATACTTTTTCCTAAATTATGCATTTTAGCTACTTTTTAACAGTTCTGACATTTATTCCAAGTATAAATTTTGTTGATATTCGTATAATTTTCTTAGACAGAATATTGTGAACAAGAAAAAAATTCAGCGTTAATTCGCAAAATTCCGTTCTAGAAATTTTTCTACAAGATTAGTTACGTGGTAGAACCGAAGCGTCAGTGGATAACGATGTATCGAAAGCACCGATGGAAAATAATTCGCGTGAAACATCGAAAGAACTTGCTCTAAGAATGAATATCAATCATTCCATGGTATGACATCACATTTTGTAAATTGGTAAGGTGAAAAAATGACACGAGGTTACTCTTATTTACTAAGAAAATCCGATATTTCATATGCATCAACCTAATATCCAACATTTTTTTTTTAAATAAAGAATCAAATTACTTAAGTAATGATCGATATATCGATGATTAAAAACAAATGTGTCTTAATATTTGGTAATAAAAATCAGTGTCGAGGAAGGATATTACTTATGGGATAACCTAATATTTATGTAAGCAAGAATTCATTCTAATTCTATTTTATAGTAAAATTTAGAAAAATCAGGTACCGTCGTCAATGTGTTAATAAATGAAAGTTTGTGCTGATTTGCATACGGTGCAGTGGTATTGATTGTTAGAGAGAGTTGTTCAAATTTATTTAACACATTTTATGTTACGTGTTTCGCTTGGAATTAATTTTTCTGGTAAGTTGATATGGAATATTGTTATTCGATGTTTAAATCTTTGAGCTGGAGCAGTGATTCTTGCTCGTTACTTGGATCAAGATCGGATTGTAATTTTGAACGAGGCGACCACTGTTAGCGTGCGGAGTGGTAGTTATTAGAATGATTAGAATTTCCTTAAGGTTAGATAGTTTATCCTGTGATTGTACCTGTTTCAAAAGTTTTGTATAAAACCTTTTCTTTCGGTAGGTGGTGTAACGATTTTTGCACGGTGCTGTGTATAACAATAATTTAGAGACACGAACGCCGGTTGGCTACTTATTCCTCAGGAACTTAATGCATTCGTTACTACCGATCGTGCGATAACGAATAAGTAAAATCTTCGAACTCGTTATACAATATCCAGTCAGTTTGTTCTAAGAAAGTAATTAGAGCAGAACAGTCGCGAACGAACGGCTTAGAACAGCAAGGTGCATAAGAAGCTTAAGTAGGTCTGTAAATCGTGGTAATGACAGGTCAGGTAAAAATGTTCCGCGTTAAACGTCCCTTTAGAGATCTACGAGTTAAAGATACTTCTAAGTGTGCACAGTGGCGCGATGCGAGAATCGCCTTAAGGAGGAACGAAAGTACTTAGGAGCGAGAGAATGTGTTCTCCTTAACTTATTTTACAATTAAGAATATATGTTGCTTCTTTCTCTTTCGAAGTGTACACGGTGCTGTAGGTACACGGTAGACTCCCGTACAACGCCGTCAATATGTTACGCGTTGTACGAATTCGCGTCGTAAGAAATCGTGGAAGTCGTGCCAACTTTTATTCTCCATGGTTTATCAATTGGGACAGTTTTTTTTAAGCAAATAGCGTATATGTGCCACTTATTTCGCGACGAATGCAGATTCATAAGAACACCAAAAACTGGTAAACGAGATAAGAACCGAAACCACGCACCGCTAATCCATATTCGGGGCATGTAAAATAGAAATACGAGAAACAAGCGGTCAGTCGCGGAACTCGCAAGTACCAAGTGCAGCCGAAGGCCGTCTTCGACCGCGCTCGGACGCATAGACTTTCAAGAGGACGTCAAGAATCTATCGGAGTGCCTTTGGGAAAAAATCTACGCGTCGAGAAGATTTAATCGTCGGTAGTTCTAGCGTCAAAGTAATGGTCGCTTCTCATAGAGTCGTTTCTGTTTATTTTTACGTGCGACTTACTTCGACCTGCTCTCACCGCGTGCCACGTCAGTTCCATCGACCCATTCTAAAACTCTTTTCATTGCAACAAAATCGAAATTAAAAATTTGCTCGAGTGCAAAGGGTTGACGCTAGAGCTACCGAAATAGTAATTACAAGTAAGCTCCACGAATATCGGAACGCAACTGATGTTACGAACTTTAATATTGTTCACGCGGACCACCGTGTTTACAAATAAACGTTACCTTCCGATTCTCAAGCATAAAATCTTACGAAAGTTGCAGATTTAAAATCATTGTTATACATTATTAACCCGTTTGCATCATGACTATCGGAGTACCTTTTAGAAAGAATCTACGCACATTAATGTGTTCTTTCTCTACTATCGATAACTTTTCACAAATATCTTCTTAACACTTAACCGTCCAACAGCACATTAATGTATTATTCTTTCTCTACTATCGCTAACCGATCGGCTCGGATTAATATATTTTTCGACATTCGTGTAAATAAAAACAATATAAACCTAAACTGAAAGGGCAAGCAGCTCAATTGTTTTTCTATTGTAAATAAATATAACGAAATGTTTATTTATCCAAGTTAGACAAGGAAATAATGGAACGTTATACATTTAAAACGACAGTAAATATGCGCTTCATTTTATGTTGATACTACGCAAGAAATCCAAGGTCTGACTTCGAGTTCATCGCGTTACTTTCAAACAACAAATTAGCTTAAGATCAAGTTTATATTTCGTATGATAATTAATGTATCGAGATAAATTTTTTTCACAAATACAATATACTTGGTAAGTTTCACAGTTTCTTCAGATTCTCTGAAAATTTTGTTCAAAAATAATATCTTTTAAGACAGATACATTAATGTTCCTAAAAAAAGTACAGCTTGTAAGATACACATTATTTTGCCGGCGGTTAACACGTTAGGCGCTGCGCTGATTTTAGTCGACTTTCCATTAGACTATACGCTACGATACGAATTCAAAGACCTTTGGTCGAAAAATAGCAAAGAATTCAAAAAGAAAATCGTAAAAGCCTGGAAAGAAAAGTCCTATATTTATTTAACACTAGATTTACGGACTGAGCCAATTTGACTCGTTAAAAATTTGATTACTACATATATATAAAACTTTAATATTATTTTTTAAAAACATACGTTCTTTTTTAATTGAGTAATGAAATATATGTAAATGTTGATTCCTTTCCCACGCAGACTTAAAATAATGTAGCAATAAATTTTTTTGTCACAAACAAATTACTTTTTTACAAAATTTGTATTTTGATCACGAAAAATGCCATAGTCAATTTATAAAATTTCTGTAACAAATTACGAACGGGTCATTTTGACCACTTCGCTGGTTCTAGTGTTAAATCCCAAACGCCGGCCTTATTCGGTTGTTTCTCATCACTGAATAGCCAAAAAAAAATATTTCAAACATTATATACTTTCGTAAGATAGAACATTTTTCATATTCGTCATATACAATTTAACGGTAATTAAAAATAGAGACAAAATCGAAAATTTTTAATTTATAATTATAGAAAAAAATACAGTTTCTCGTTTCATGGTGAATTTCAGAAATCCGCGTTTTAGCGGGGCCGGCTGTCAATGTGTTAACAGCGACACTTACTCTGTGATTGACGAGTATACTCGTCATCGCTCGATTTCCGTGACACACATAGTTGCGCGCTCTCAAACGGAGGCGCCACAGTTAACTGGTTAAGGTGGGAGGGTCAAGTAAATGAGCGTTTTTTCTCGAATTTTTTTTGAACAGAGTATAAGATTTATTTATTTACAAATAAGTAGATGTTATTGTGTAGCATTTAGACAATCTATACAAATTTTGTTATGCAAAAATATTCATAAATAAGTGAGCTGCAGCTGCTTGAAGTTAGCTCTACGAAAATGCGCTGTGCAACGCACAGGTCGCTCTGATCATCCGAAATTAAAAATCCAAGAATTTCTCGTTAAAATATAATAATAACCTAAATTTAAAAAGAAAAATCAAAAACTAAAAATTCTACGCTATTCAAAAGAAAAGTCACCAAATTTTTTTCTTTAAAATGATTAAAAACATTGTTTATTTCAATTTTTTTTTTAAAACCTTTAGGTTCGTGCAAAGGAGAATATATTAAGGAATGTTTGTGTAAAATTACATAACAATCGGTCGAGAAATCGCTAAGCTACACTGCACGGCGTGCAAAATTTAGCATTTTGAGAAAAACGCGTTTAAAGTTTTCAGAACAAAACATAGTCTTTCAAGAAACTTACATCTTATTTAAAATTAGTTAGCGATACCAGGGCTGTATAATAAACCTTGCTGTTCTTAAAATTCGCTCAGCAGAGCCGCTTGTTCTTCTTTTCGAGCAATTCTTGCCTCTTTTGTACTCTCAAGGCTGCGACGCTCCTGTCTGCTGATACGATGAATGTTACACATTTCGGTGAAATGCTTACACTGGACACCGATTTGTAGTTGTAAATTGTTCATAATTTGTAAAATGAACGTGTATCCTTCGTTAAACATGCCGGCAGCCAAATATGTAGCAATTTCGATGATTTTTGAGCCGCTTAGGGGCCAGACGTCACGGAGTAGCGTTAAAACTTTCATTTCCGTTTTGCTATTTGCTTATGGACGCTACCTTTTCGAAAAATGTTACGCAAACACAACCAATTGATATATCTTGCAAATTGTGGCATTGTGAAAATAACAAAAATAGCTAATTGTAAGCTATATTATACCAAGGGACCGAAAAATAAACCACTCGTGCACTCGATCGTGAACGTGCGCTCCGCACCATTCGCAGCGCGTTACTTTAATGACTCTGTAGGTACACTTAGACTTCGAATTTATAATTGAAATTGTCCGAGCATATTCTTCAGATCGTAAACTAATTTTCTAAGCAAAAAAAAAGGTCAAAATTTTTCATTTTACTTGACACTCCCCCCTTAACACATTGAGGACCGATCACGAGATATCTCGTATTTCGTTTCTTTCAATTTATAAAAATAACAGGTAATTGTAAATGAGAGGTTACGTTTAACCCTTTTAGCACCGAGCGAAAAGAGCCGTACCTATGCGAAGAATACCGGACTGAATCGACGATTTGTAAAGGTTTGGGAAAATGCTCGTAAAAATCAAAGTAGGCGTAATATTTACAAAATTCAGAAAGCAGCATATCGCGAAATGGATGGAGAATAAATCGATACCAATGGAGTTTCGATATTTGTTAAAAATCATAAGAATAACAGAAATATAAGACACGATGAAAATCGTACAAAGTAATTTCTTTCTTTCAAAACGTAATTGTGTTTCTACGAAGACGTTGACGGCTTATGAACACTGACCGCACGTTCGACGGATCAAGAAAGACCGAAAGAGATTTTAGGCTCGCAGTGTCGATGCACGGATGACACTTGAGTTTTTCCGATAACTATCGAAAACAGTGTAAAGATTGCGATTACGGTCCAAAGAAACTATCTCGTGTCGACGGATATCTCCGTTCTATTCTACCTTATCTTGTCACGTAAAAACATAGGATATAACAAAAAGTTGACATAATAAACATTTTTTCACTCGTGTTGCATCGAATACGAACCATTTTAACATTTTATGAAGTTACACTTAAACACAGATCTCTTGTGATGAGCATAACAAGGCTCTATTACGACGATACGTCGTCGTTCGGTGCTAAAAGGGTTAAAAACGATCGCTTCGGCAGAAAATGGAAACGAAGACCCATATTTACTGTAGGTATAATTGTCTTGTAAAAGTGTGCGAGTAAAAATTTGATTCGAGCGTAACTTCATCCCGTGATAAAATTCTGAAAAAAAGTTGCTGGTCTTCAATGTGTTAAGAACTTACCGTTTGCTTCGATGAACTCTACATGGAAAACCTACAAGCGTTCGACGACTTACAGACGATGGTGTACGCGTAGACCGATCGCTACGTCAAATTTCCTCAAAATCGATGAGGGCGGGCGTTCGAAGCATCCCTTGTTACCGAGAGCCTGCCTATGCAGAGTCGAAGCTCGGTCACATTCCAAGCTCGGCGCAGCTGAGACCTCGCTAGCGCGTTATTGTCAAAATTATAACAGACGCGGTGCCGAACCGCGCTCAAAGTGGAGCAATATAGCCGAGGCGCGCGTTCTTCTCTGTACGTGTAAAGGCACACCGATTCTGGCGCGGCACCCAAGTGTGGGACGAGTGGTGGAGCAGCGGCGCACTCTGCACTTCGCCGCGCCGTTATCTCGGCACCATCTAGCCGGGCTAAAAGCTTCTCCCCATCAACTGGTCCGTGCCTCCTGGCTCCCTTCCTACGGACCCGCGGCCACCTTCCTCTTCTCTCGTCTTCGTCGACGACAACCGCGTGTCCCAATTTTTTTACAGCCCGCCCGCCGACGAACCTCCCGAAAACGCCGCGACCGACCGCTTAACATCTTGTTATACCCGTGTCCTCCGGCATTTTATATAAGATTCTTCCTCCGATCTCACCTATTCGCTCCTCCTTCCCGATCGATCCCCTCTACTCTTGCACCGACCCACCGTTCCTTTCTGTTTCCTCGGGTACCTCCCTTGTTTCGCTGCTAATAAACGTTTTTCGTGGAATCGAACGATGGAAAACGGAATAGTTTTTTGGGTCGAGGGATTTGTTGGGGTTTTCTTGGTTCGTTTTGTTGTTGTGGGTTGACGTTGCGGTGATTGTGTATGGTTTAGTGTTTATACAGAGCTGTTTTTATAGGTCTGTTTAGAAAGTTTGCGATGCAAGCAAGTGTAAATTGTTGTGTAATGGAAATTTTGTTTTGAGGAATATATTGATTAATTGCGAAGAAAATTAAGAAAATTCATGTTAATCTTACCATCGACATGAAAAATAGAAAAAATTGTTAATATATCTTTTGCTAAATTTATAAAAATTAGAGAAAATAGGAATTTGGAGCTTCAAAAGCTGTTTTAGCTATTTTTATAACTCTGTTTAGAAAGCTAACGATGCAAGCAAGTGGAGCATAAATTATTGTGTAATGTAAATTTTGTTTTGAGGAATATATTGATTAATTGCGAAGAAAATTAAGAAAATTCATGTTAATCTTACCATCGACATGAAAAATAGAAAAAATTGTTAATATATCTTTTGCTAAATTTATAAAAATTAGAGAAAATAGGAATTTGGAGCTTTAAAAGCTGTTTTAGCTATTTTTATAACTCTGTTTAGAAAGCTAACGATGCAAGCAAGTGGAGCATAAATTATTGTGTAATGGAAATTTTGTTTTGAGGAATATATTGATTAATTTGCGAAGAAAATTAAGAAAATTCATGTTAATCTCAACATAGAAATGTAAAATACAAAAAATTGTTAATACAACTTTTGCTAAGTTTATAAAAATTACGAAAAATAGGAATTTGACGCTTTAAAAGCTGTTATAGCTATTTGTATAACTCTGTTTAGAAAGCTAACAATGCACGAAAGTGGAGTATAAATTATTGTCTTATGTATATTTGGTTTTTAGGAATAAATCATGTTTATCTCAACATTGACGTGAAAAATAGAAAAAATTGTTAATATAACTTTTGCTAAATTTATAAAAATTACAGTGAAAAAGGAATTTGACACTTTATAAGCTGTCACAGTTATTTTTATAACTCTGTTTAGAAAGCTAACAATGAAAGCAAGTGGAGAATAAATTATTATCTAATATAAATTTTGTTTTGAGGAATAGATCGATTAATTGCGATGAAAATAAAAAGAATCCTTGTTTTTTTCAATATTGACCTGAAAAATTACAGTGAAATAGGAATTTGATGCTTTAAAAGCTGTCATAATTATTTTTATAAATCTGTTTAGAAAGCTAACAATGCAAACATGTGGAGAATAAATTATTATCTAATATAAATTTTGTTTTGAGGAATAAATCGATTAATTGCGACGAAAATTAAAAAAATTCATGTTTATCTAAACGTCGACGTGAAAAATACAAAAAATTGTTAATATAACTTCTGCTAGATTTATAAAAATTACGGAAAATAGGAATTTGACGCTTTTAAAGCTGTTATAACTCTGTTTACAAAGCTAACGATGCAAGCAAGTGGAGCATAAATTATTACCTAGGATAAGTTTCAACTGCATTATTAAACAATATGTTTAAAATTATTTCAAATTATATCTAGAATTAAGAAATTTTGAGAAATTAACTAAGCTATTAATTAATCGTTCCTTTCCTCTTATTTTTCACTTTTACGAATTCGTTAATAAGATATATATTTTAAAATATAAAATCAAGTAACGCATTACTTAAAATAGTAACGTAAACATAGTTTTAGATATGCTTTAAGAATCCATATTGCTGCGATAACTGCTTTTATTCTTTGCTCCAAACATTCTATACATTTCTGAAATATAAAACACGAGAAATTTCGTCATCCGTTCTCAATCTGTTAATTATGTTTTGATCCTTTTAGTAAATTTAAAAAATATTTGGCGGTGCAAATAATTTTTTGTATTCTGTAACGAAAGGTGAAACTTTGTCGCGAAATTTATAACTTGAACAAGTGTTCCTAAGTATACTGCGAATTTTTATGCAATTATGGAAATTTTGAAGGCACAAAAATGTGTAGAATGCATTTAACCCTCTCACTTTCGAATCTATGAGATTTAGCCACGTTTCTTGATTTTTATATTTAATTAAACTCAGATTTCTTAAGACTGTCCCTTTTAATAAGTGTTCCAGGACACTTTAAAGAATTTTTTATCACATTTGACAAAAAAGAATACAATTAGCGTAAATATCATCGATCATCCTGCTCTTATTTTTTTTTTTTTAATCGCAAGCGGGAAGTCTGTTATTTCTGTCTGTAAAATAATAAAATTAAAAAGCTTCCGCAAGCTGATTCAATTTGCCCTGAATGTTCCGTCTAATGCATTCCGAACATAATGCGAAATAATAACACGGAGATATTCCACGATTTGAGTCCAACTGCAAAGTTTCGCGATTCATGTAATAATATTATGTTATTTTAACTTATGAAAATGAGATGACAGTTTTAAGCGACGTTCAATTTCAACCGTACGCTAAAATGCGACAGTCAAACCTATTATATATTTTTTTATCTTATTTTTTTACATTTTTGTATGCACACAACTGTTTGATTCAAATTATTTTATTTCTTCGACGATATTATTCAATATTTACTGCAAATTTAATTTAAATTGTTTACCAATTTTTTTTATGGACACGAACGGAACAAAAAATCAATTTTATTGTCAGCTAATATTATTGCCATGTCTGTAGAATATTATATATTTATAAAAAAATTTTTTAATAATCTAATTCTAATAAAAATAAAAATTCTCAATTTTTAATAATTAATAATACTATATTCGGGTTACAAAAATTATAAATTAACACGAAATTTCTACACTTAATGGAGCTTTCAAAATTCAAAATGAACTTCTAAAAGAAATTATGTATCGAATAATTCTCAATTCTTAATAATTAATAATATTATATTCGCGTTACAAAAATTATAAATTAACACGAAATTTCTACACTTAATGGAGCTTTCAAAATTCAAAATGAACTTTTAAAAGAAATTATGTATCGAATAATTCTCAATTCCTAATAATTAATAATATTATATTCGTGTTACAAAAATTATAAATTAACGCGAAATTTCTACAATTAATGGAGCTTTGAAAATTCAAAATGAACTTCTAAAAGAAATGTATCGAATAATTCTCAATTCCTAACAATTAATAATATTATATTCTTGTTACAAAAATTATAAATATATAATAATATATTATTATTATATAATAAAAATATAATAATAAATTAACACTAAATTTATACACATAATGGAGCTTTCAAAATTCAAAATAAACTTCCAAAAGAAATTATATATCAAATAACTCAAGTGGTTTTTAATTATTTTTATGCAAAATCATGTAGGATTAAGAACTTTCCGTTAAATCCGAAGTTTTACCAGTAATTCAAATTTTCAATTTCAATGTTATTTAAGACCAGACATAATTCCCTTGGTGTTAACAAAAATTTACATATTAAAGAGAGAATTTTATTTATGAGCTTCCGTTAACAGTGGAAGCAATGCTTTCTAAATCAGCTTCATCAAACATGATTCAACTCTTTCCATCATTCAAAACGACCCGTAAATAACCACCCTATCCCATCTATCAATCTTAATCAACCCAATCCCTGTAGCATCATTTTTCATCAACAATTCAACAAAAAGCTACTCTCCTTCACCATACATCGAAAAATATATACGTTACACGCAACCTACCTCGCCAACGAAATTTTATTCACCTACTAATATCTATTCGCAAGTGTTTATCAATTTTTTTTACGTTCATATTATTTTTACGAAAACTTATAACGGACTTAAAATAATAAAATAATAAAAAATGCAGTGATACCAGTTAGTTTACAACTTCTAACGTGACCATTTTTAATTATTCTGTTGTTAATAACGATTGAAATTTTTTGTTTCCTCAAATAGTTTCAGAACGATTTTCAAGAAGATTGCATTTTTTTTTATTTATCCGAAGATGTTTAACACTATAACTACTTTATTAGTCAAAATGACTGGTTCGTAATTTTTCATAGAATTTTTATAAATTTACATTGACGCATTTTTAGGAATTTTGTATAATTTTTTGCAAAAAATATACGCAAAGAATTATTACTATTATTGTAAGGATTTTTTCAAATTTCTTTGCTACAAATAAATCTATTTTAATTGTCGATAGTTCTAGTGTTAAGAAGCAAAGTATAAATTCATCCCCTCGTACAGAGAATTCTACTCGAGAAAAATGACAAGATTTGATAATAATAGAGACATTGGAATAAATTTATTAATTAATTCGCATCCAATAATTTCGCATTTATCGATAAGACTTTTAGTAGCTAGATCAGATATAAAAGAGATATCGGAAGAATTGTAGTTGAATTTTGAAGGTAATATTGAATTGTTTTTTGTAAAAATAATATCAATATAATAAAATTTGATACCTAGAAAAATGTATACAGTAGCTTTTGAAATATCTTCTAAGATTTTATTTGCTTTATTTAATATTTATGTATGTATACATGAATGTCTAATCTGAGAAGTGTGTAAACTAAACTTATTAGGGGTAAGATAAGGTTTGCGTGTTAATGAGGCGACGTATACTAATCAACGAGTTGAAAATGTTAATACTGTTATTATTAAGTAACAAAACACCGGGTTTAACTAAGTTCGAAGCTGCAATTATATTGACAGTTAAATTAAATTTCAATTGAAGAATGCAACAAATACAAACAAGGCTTTATAACTTTCATAAAA
>SMSQ01011512.1:0-36335 GCA_019453375.1 Ctenoplectra terminalis | reverse complement strand
TTTTTTTTTTTTTTTTTTTTTTTTTTTTTTTTTTTTTTTTTTGTGGAGATAGAAAAGGATTCACACGAAGATGATGCTGAATTGGTAGATTGTACGTTTCAGGCATTTTATAAATAATTTTTAATGAAAGTATTTTATTTTTCTGTGTGGAAGGTACTATGGATAGAGAGTCTATCGTAAATTGCTGGTAACAAATTTTTAGCGGAGATAGAAAGAGGAGCCAGTGGAAACCATAATAATTTTATTTCGCTTACTTTTTCTCGAAAGAAAATATTTTATTTTCTGTACGGAAGGCACTAAAGATGGGAGATCTATTGTAAATGGTTCGAAAAAAATTTGTTGCGGAGATAGAAAGAGGAGTTAAAGGAAACCATGGTGTTAAATTGGTAGCAATTTTATTTTTCTTACTTTTTCTTCAAAGAAGATATTTCATTCTCCGTACGGAAAATAGCGGGGATAAAAAGTGGATTCGAAATGGCTCGAGATTCGCATAAAAATAAAATATTCTATACTTTTAAGAAAATATACCAATATAACGAAAAAAAATATAGCTTCTGAATAGTTAAATCTTACTAAAATTTGAATAAGCATCACTTTTTCCTAAGAACAATGGACTTAGTGTTCCAATTATTATTCATTCTTTCTAATTTCAATGCGAAAAACGAAACCGTGAAATGTAGATGGACGATAATTGTGCTCGAGAATGTAACTCGAGAGGATTTTCTAACGGATCTATGTTTCCAGTCTTGTTGCTTTCACCTAAATGTATAAATAGATGTTAATCCGGTATTTGGAATAATTCTTACATTCCCAATCAAACAATTCTACTCGATTCAATTACCATGTCTGTTCCAAAAAATTCTCATCTCATGTTTACGCAACGAGACTAATATCAAAACACACTTATCAACCAACAGTAAAGAAAAAAGTAAAAAAGAAAAATATCTACCTTCCTGAATGATCTCAAGAATGCAATACCTAGTAACCTACTATCTCCCATCGTATCCACATAAGAAGATACCATCAATGAACCCGTATCGTGCCATTCAAGCTTCAGTTCCATTCACCAATAAGTCACCATCAGTGAAACTCGACTCTTGTTTCCGGTTTTCTTTCCGCCATGAGATTCATTCAAACGAATCTTCATTACTATCCACGAGGTTTTCGTTAATTATCATTTAAACATGTCTAAAATAATATGAAAACTCATATCTTTTTTTTTGACAGGATGTTTCCACCCATAGGAGTGTTTCATTGCCGAAACAGAAAATAGTTCTGGTTATTAAAATTGTTTAAAATACGTTTCTGTAATTTTTTAATTTCCTTCTTTTTAATTCTTGAGTTACCAAATTTTTATCTTCAGTCAGAAACTTTTTTAAGTACAGAATTAACACTAGAGCTACCGAAGTGATCAAAATGACTAATTCATAATTTTTAGAAACAATTTTATGAATCTACTTCTTGTGACACGTTTTTGAAAATTAAATTTAATTAATATAATATAAATATAATTAATATGAATATAATTAATTTTTCGCAATTTTTTGTAATTTTATGTAAAAACTATCGATAAAAGTCTCTCCTGTATTATATATTTTTTCATCTACTCTTAATTTTGATTTACTACAAACAAACTATCAAAAAGATTAACAGAAAATAATTAATTTCAATCAGACCTGTTTCAGTTTTTGTAACTGTAATTATGTTATAACAAGTTTCGATACAAATATAATAATGAATCAGCTAGCGGAAAATCTGGTATGAAATAAAGTATAACATCTGAGTGACGAGTTAACTCGTCTAACCGGTTAACAGGTTAAAATTAAAATAACAGGAATAGCGGTACAGCAAAGCGCAAACTCGAACGATCCGTGGAAGCTATCTATCGATTCCAACCATTCGTATGTTCCGAATGAACGGCTTCCATCGATGCGTTAATAATAACGCGCGCGGTTCCGCTGCTTCCGGTGTGTTCGCATGAATTCAAAACCTGCCGCTCTCGATTTGTTTGGGAACGACGGATTTAATGCCTGCTGCTTCGAAACCGATCCTTCCTTCGGATTCGCCGATTTATGCTTCGAGAAAGATATTTTTTTTTTTTTATAACTTTTTTTTTTTCTTGAGAAGTATCGAAGGAGTGGTTTTCTTACTTTGATAGGAAGAAGGGTAGTTCGGGATTTAGGTTTGCGGCGTCTGAGGTTATTCTTGAATATTCGTTCGGATGAAGAGGGATCGTAGCGGTTTGAAAATTTGAAATTATTTATTTATGGTTGGTTGGTAAAGGTGTTAAAAATAAGCGTTATTATATAGTATAGTATACATATATTTTTAATGTTTTAGAAATAGTGGCGTATACTGGCGCGGTCCCCTTCTTTGGAGGGGTCAGGTATTGGTTTATGGCACTTGGCGAGTGTCTGGCTTTTTCTTTGCGTTTTTCGTCAGTTCGTTTTAGTCCTTCGAGCTAAGAACAGCATTCCAGGTCATTTTTGTGAAACATCGTTAATAGATATTGGTAAATATACTTAGTTGAAACTCTGTTGAATTTATTTTACAAATAAATATTCAACAAAAGGATTGAATTTTACTAAGAAAAAGAAATTATTAATTAGGCAGGTTTTTTTTTTTATATTTTGTTTCTTTTCAGAATTGAGAAAAACTTCTTTTTGTGGATAGAAGGGAAAGGATTATTTGAGCACTGATAATTAATAAGCATTGAATTTTGCAGGTGGTGAGTTGTGTAAAAAAAGAATTAAGTTTGTGTGTCTTGTGTGAAATTTGGTTCCGCAGAATTTTGTTTGGTAGTGGAGTACTTAAAAGAGAGAAAGGAAATGTTTGAATGTTAATAATTTATAAAGGTTAAATTTCGAAGATGGTGAATTTTATGGAAAAAGAATTATTAATTACACATGTTTCTTGTCAAATTTAATTCTTTTATGAAATCAAGAATATACTTGAAAAAAAGTAAGGAAATATTTGAATGTCAATAATTAATAAGAATTAAATCTTGAAGACTTTTTCTATAAAAAAAATGATTATTAATCAGACATATCCGTTTATGAAATTCTTTTACAGAACACAGAATATTTCTTTTTTTTTCAGGCAGTAAAAAGAATGCATTAATATACACAGCTACTAATAAATTCAAATTTTATAAAATTCCTATGAAACATAAAAAAAAAGGAATATTCCCTAGAAACATTTTTCTAAAAATTATCTCTCGGAACGAGAAATTGGCAACAAGTCTACCTATCAAAGTTTCTAAACAGTTTCCGAAGACCAAAATCCAATATTCCCTTCAGGAAAATAATTAATTAAGACTTTGACAAATTTCCATTGAAACTCTCTTTCAAAATATCCCAAGTAAAATTACTCGCGTATTAAAGAAAAGGTTCGTTAAATTGAACAAAAAGTATCAAGCAGAGAACTCAAGCTACATATCGCGGTATGCAACTGTGACAATAGTAACGTATAATTCTTTCGAGAACAATCTTGACGATTTTCCTGCGAGTGAAAGTTAAATTAAACGAAATTATGTTACAGCCTTTATTCCCACGATTAATTCCATTCTTTTCGTTATCGTTTCTCACAATCGTCCTTTCTTGTTCGCTCACAATCGCGCCAACCTAATCGTAAGAACTTTGTCAGGAGTGTACAGCATTAACAAGCGAAACGATTATGCTATTACTGTTATTAATCATGTATTCCGGTGTATAATTATATAACAGAACGATTGTTTCAATTCACGAGTCGCATTCTTTATTCGAAACGAAAGATTCTTTCCTCCTATAGCTCGCCTATAATCAATCGCTGATTCAAGGTCAGTTTCCCCCACCAGGCAGAAGAATGTTGTCTACGCCGGAATCTCTGAATAAAGAATACGTAGGAAGTAACACATTTTCCTCGTTATCTTCATTAATGCTTGTTCCTCGCGTACAAGACCACGTGGGTATTTTCTGCAGTGTAATAATGAAAACAGAAAAGAAGGGGAGCTCTAAGCTGTAGAGCTTCGGAGCTTAACTAGGATCTCGTTTGTTTAGTACGTAATGTTCGGGAGTAAGTTCTTTTTTTTTCCATCTTGGTCGAGGTTTTAATGATTTTTAAGATCGAGTATTATTTAGATAAAATACTTGGAAAATTGTTATTTAATAATTGTTATATAAATTGTTATCCGATAATATAATATTTAAATAATAATTCTTTAAGAATTTGATCTAAATAATGCTCAATATTAAAAATCATTGAAACTTAGACGAAGATTGAAGAAAAAGGAACTTACTCCCAAACATTATTAAACAAACCAGATTCTAGTTAAGCTCCGAAGCTCTACAGCTTCTCTCCAAAGAGCTCCCCCCTTTTTTGTTTTCATTATTATTCTGTAGAAAATATATAATATTTAGATCGTTATTTAAAAATTATATATTACCATATAAAATCAATTTTATTTAAATATTATAATAATATTGTATTTGTCTAGAAGCTTCTGTAAAATAATGATACATCAATTTATTCAAACGTATCAGTGAACTTTCACTGAATTATTAAAAGTATAAATGTAAATCTAAAAGAATTAATAATCGAAAGAAATCTAAAACAAAGAATAAGCAAATAAATACAAAACTAGAAACATATCGTATTAAAAATGAAATTTTTTGTTTATCTAAAATTTCCTATTCAAAACGATTTCGTACGAAGCTAACCTAAACCAACCGAATAGTTTATCGTCGTATAGTGGGACGCGACGACAGGCAAGAAGGCGAAACGTATAACACGCTCGTCGATGCAACCTAGATGACCATACGAAGCAAAACGGAGAACAGGCCTTCCGGTCGGCGCGTGTTATTTACGATATAAACTGTAACATTATCGAGCGACGGCCTCTAGCTCGTGAATTCGTTCGGCGAACTTCCGCTACGTTCTATCCTTCCGATTTTTCTTCCGCCCTGGCACCGAATAAATGGCCACGATTTACTTGGCCCGTGTAAATACCGAGGTGTCCATTCTTCTTTTATCACCGACCAGTAGCACTCCATATTTTCCATTACCATATCTGTCGATGGATTCGTTCGATTTACACGTTACGCTACACGAATTTTTACTCTTTCATGAAAGATTTCTTTGTTATTTATATCCTTCGTACATTGTTTATATCTCTGTACGTGATTTACATTTCTATGCGTTCTTGACTTTTGGACTGACAGTTTGAAATCAGTCGAAGGTTCAGAATGTTTCTTCAAGTAATTTAATTAATAAAAGAACGTGATTTATATTTCTATACGTTCTTGACTTTTGGACTGACAGTTTGAAATCAATCGAAGGTTCAGAATGTTTCTTTAAGTAATTTAATTAATAAAAGAATTTGTGATAAATCATTTTCTTGTATAATTTTTAACTGTTTTTAACGGATATTTTTTTTTATAATTTCTGAGGTTATTTATTTCAAATTTGGTGTGTTAATTTCTTGTAGAATTTTTAACTATTTTTAACGATTTTTTTTTTATAATGTCCAAAGTTATTTATCTCAAATTTGGTGCGTTAATTTCTTGTAGAATTTTTAACTGTTTTTAATGGATTTTTTTTTTATGTCTGAAGTTATTTATTTGAAATTTGGTGCGTTAATTTCTTGTAGAATTTTTAACTATTTTTAATGGATTTTTTTTTTATGTCTGAAGTTATTTATCTCAAATTTGGTGCGTTAATTTCTTGTAGAATTTTTAACTGTCTTTAACGGATTTCTTTTTTTATGTCTGAAGTTATTTAATTGAAATTTGGTGTGTTAATTTGAATTATTTAATTGTTTAGTATCCTTTCGATGAAGTATCGTGTATCACAGGAATGTCTTTTGTACTTATTTATTTATCTCTATCGAATTCCTTTAGTCGAAGCGTAATATAGTGATTTAATAATGCGTAAATAATTTAATTACATCGCTCGGTATCGAAGATCATTTAATTTAACGGCATTGTAAGTAAGCAAGAAACGATTTCACGCTGCATGTATTTCACTTTTATTTTGAATGTCTTCTGTTCGATTTTCGTATTGGATTCCTTCTATCACGTTCGTGCTCCGCGTTCTGCATTCGATTGCATTT
This sequence comes from Ctenoplectra terminalis, assembly GCA_019453375.1. Classification (NCBI taxonomy): domain Eukaryota; kingdom Metazoa; phylum Arthropoda; class Insecta; order Hymenoptera; family Apidae; genus Ctenoplectra; species Ctenoplectra terminalis. The sequence goes on along the minus strand of SMSQ01011512.1, from coordinate 30,247 downwards.
CGACGTCCAACAACGTTTAACAATTTCCGAGATTAATAACGTGCCCAATGAATGCGTAATTTTGTACGTAATCGCGTTTGCATTCGTTTATTTGAAATTTGACGTACCAGTAGAGGCTTGTTCATTATATCATTATCGAAAATGTAATTTACCACGTATAATTTTATATCTATGCAAGGAAAAGGCATTGTAATAAAAAGTAAATGTTCTAAATCACCGAGCTTAATAAATTAAATTAATAAAGACAGGTATACTAAAATCCTGTACAATATTTCTTCCGTAATTAAAATAAAAATAAAGTATCAATTCTGAATTGCAAAAGAAACTCTAACTTTAAAAGATAATTAGTAACAAGCTTCCATCAGGCACCATATTAAAATTTTTAGAGTACCAAACGATTATTTAGTAAAAGTAAAATAAAAAATTAATCAACCTCCTGTGTGTACAGAAAGTATATTAAACGATGAACAGAATTTAATTCTAACTTTTTAAATAGCCACTCGATTCTAACTTCGTTTAAAATAATTTTACTCTAACATTTTTATCAGGTATCGTATTTTTTTTTAATCAGCTCTGTGCTTATAATCTTTTTCAAATTCTTAAATCAATTACAAATCTCTTCATCTAACCTGCACTCCTTAAAATCAACCATTAACTGATTTCTAAGCAGTCCACGAAACTTTTCAAGCTTGTTTATTTCAATATTTTTCTTCATCTCGTGTTAAGAGATTCTCATATACATTTTTCCCAAATAAAAAAAGAAAATAATAATAATATTTAAATAGAAAACAGATCGTCGGTTAACACTTTAAGCGCCACGCCGGTCCCTGCGTACCGATGCTGAAATTTTCGTTTAGGCGTCGTTGGTTTCTGCGAGCTGACCGTAACAATTCCAAAAAATAATACCTTATAATTTGTTAATCGGCTCTATTAAATCACACTAAGCAAAGACACCACTTTCCTTCGCAGTCCTCTACAATTTTATTCTTAAATTCTTAACTATTTTGCGAAAAATGTTTCCGAATCAGTATCACAGCACACAGCCTAACGGAAAGTCGACAAAAAGGATCAGTTGAAATTTGCTAAATCTCTAATCTAACCCTCCGTATGAAACTCTCAAAATCGTACGAACTTTAATTCTTCAACCTGAGTCGTAATTCCTGATGCGCTTTTCATTGCCTGCTAATTTTTCAAACGGCACGAAAGCATCGTTCGAAGCGGAACTTACGTTGCCACTTCGTCTCACTTATGTCAATTGTGCTCCAACCCCACGAAGTCATCCTCGGGGGCCACTAGTCTTCAAGTATCCCCATACATAACGCGAATCTTCCGTGGTTCCGGTTATATTGCACTTTCCAGCCACTCACCGGGAACATAGCGACTTCTAACCGCGGTCCCGAAGACATTTATAGGGTTCCACTCAGCAATTTGTAATGCCCAACGAACGTGTCCGATGCTTCCGAGGCAATTTTTGCCCATTTCGCCTTCGACTTGCTGCTTTCAACGGCACCGCGATCGAAAAGTCGACGGTGGACGAGTATCGCGTTTGATTTGAATTTATCGCACATGAAATGGTATTTCGTTGGGTGATTTGAAGGCAGTTTAGAGATTGAATAGCGATAAATAATAGGGTTTGGTAATGGATGTACTGCGCTATTCAGGGTATGATGGATTGTGATAAATCGTGGCTGGTGGAACTGATGTTTGAATTTTATTTTATTTTATTTTATTTTTTTTATTTTAGAATTAAATTTTCTTCCGTGATAACGGATTTATCGTGGTAAATAGGTGGAATTAATATAGTTTGATGGAAGATTGTTTGTATTTAATAATTAAATGTTTTATTATGACAGTGGATGGATTTGGAAAAATTGTGACAAGTGAGATTAATTTAGATTGGACGAGTATTGTTTGAGTTTTATTTTTGAAACTTTAGAATTCAATATTTTTCTGCGGCATTGAATTCATTTTGGTGAATCGTGATACGCGAAATTAATATAGTTCGAAGGAATATTGTTTGTATTTAATAATTAAATGTTTTATTATGATAGTGGATGGATTTGGAAAAATCGTGATAAGTGAGATTAATTTAGTTTGGATGAGGTTTGTTTGAGTTTAATTTTTGAAACTTTAGAATTATATATTTTTCTGCTGGATTTATTGTGGTAAAACGTGATACGTGAGATTAATCTAGCAACAAGGGTTGTTTGAATTTAATTTCTGGAATTCTAGAATTAAATATTTTTCTGCGATAATGAATTTATTATGGTACATCGCGATACACGATATTAATCTGGTTTCAACGAGGATTGTTTGAATTTAATTTCTGCAACTTTAGAATTAAATATTTTCCTACAATAGCGGATGGATTTTGATAAATCGTGATAAGTTTGAACGAGAATTGGAATTTGATAATTAAATGACGAATGGAATTAATGCAATTTGAATTTCAAAATTAAATATTTTCCCTGCAACGGTTGATAAATTCTGATTGAGAATTTAATTTTTGAAATTTAAAAATGTAATATTTTTCTCTATAATAAAATCATTATCGACCTTCTCACGAAATGAACCCTCGTATCGAACAAATTACTAAACAAACAATGTTAACGCAATATTAACCCTTTGCACTCGACTGGCGCCGCTACGGCGACGCGCATAATTTTCTTCGGAGATTAAGTTTTAAATTAAATTCTGTATCTTCGCCAATTCAAACATTTCTTTTGTTTTAAAGTAAACTAAATCAACCGAATAAATAAGAAATCGTAAACATTTATAATTTTCTGTTTCTCTTTCCGAAAGAACACGAAATTTTCACAGTAGTCCTTCGAAGCTTAAAAAAGTTCACGAGTGCAAAGGGTTAACTCAGTATTAAGAAACAAAAAAAAAATTTATTGTACGATAGAGAGATCTTTATTCACTACTAACAACATCAGATTTAAAGGAAAAGGAATCTAATTCCAATACTCGAGAAACGAAGACGAAAGGTTCCTTCGATGAAAAGCAAAGAGAATGAAAAGTGTGAATTCCAATATCTACGATCGAGAAGTCTCGGAATCGCACGTTGATCCAGTTCCACGACGCGAGCGATTTTTCTTAATCGCGTCGAAGAGAAAACTCTCCGTGGAAGTGTGTTAGATCTCGAGGCTAGAGCGCTAGATACGTGAATATTTCTCCGGTTTCCGTGGACGTCGGTGCGCTCGGAAAGTGTTTCAACATTCTCGCCGCCAAGACAAATCGGTGAACGCGATTTGTGTGCCCGACAAGCTTATTACCGTACGAAGTAAATTCGATTGCCACGATATCGCGAATAAAAAACTAACTATTTCTTGTTCGCTCTATCAGCGATAGTGTTGCGATTCGTAATGGATGAAAATTATTGGCAACGAGACTTTCAATTGTTAGTATAGAGTTTATGAAATTAGCAGAGTTGAAAGTAACTGCTCGGAATAATTAAAGAATTGTTAAAAATGGTCTGTCGATATTTTAAAAATATTAGAAATTTTGGATATCTGAAATTAAATATTCTAAAAATACTAAAATATTAGAAACGGTTAAAGAATTGTTAAGAACCAAATTCGAATATTTAGAAGATATAAAATATTAGAAATTTTGTAAAACTGGAATTAAAAATCCTGAGAATTATAAAATATTAAAAACAATTGAAGAATTGTTGAGAATGAAATTCCAATATTTAGGAGATATATTATAAAATAGAAATTCTACAAAATCTTAAAAATCTTGAACATTGTAAAATATTATAAACAATTAAAGAATTGTTGAGAATGAAATTCCAATATTTAGAAGATATATTATAAAATATTAGAAATTCTACAAAATCTTAAAAATCTTGAAAATTGTAAAATATTAAAAACTTAATGTTACAAATTTATTAATCCAGATTGGAAACAATTTTTTATATCGATTAAAATATTTTATTTGACCAAAATAATGAATTCCTCGTAAAATATAAAAGCTAAACGTTTGATGATAATATAAAAATATCGAATCTAGGAAATCCGAATGTGGAAATAAAAATTGTATCTGTTGGTGAATATTTGATACCTTTTTCGGATCACAGTTTCCTCTGTAACGCTAAAATTCTTTATTCAATCGAATGTTCCGCTACCGGTACCTTTAATCCACTTCGCGATGCAGATTGTGGCATGGCTACAAGAATTACACAGGAACTTTACGATATTTACGAACGGTATGCAATATTTAACCACGAGCATGATATTTCAATTCGGTTCGTTCTGTATTTAGCTCACGCGCCACAGGTAGTTCGGGGTTATTGGTCCGACGACTCGTTTGTGAATTCGATTTTATTCGCTCCGCGTCTCGAATCATGATAAAAGTGATTAAAAGATTCGAAATCTGGAAAGAAAAACACGTGCGACAGAGATTGTGCCTTTTTTGAGGTCGCTCGATAATTTCTTAGAATTTATCAATTTTACTCCTTAAAAATAAAATCGAAATTGCATTTCAGTAATAATGATGTGTACTAATTTTATTTTGCACTAAAAAAAAAAGACTATCAAAAAGTAAGATATTTTAACTAAATTATTGACTAAAATATATTTGATAAATTGACTAAATTATTCGACAAATCTAATAAAAAATTCCATATTTAATTTTAAATTAAGACTCACTTTTTAAATTTCAAGAATTTTTTAACCTACTTTGAAACTCAATTTTAACCAAAATGGTCTATTAAAAAGCACAATATTTAACAACTTGTATATCTAAATATAAATATTTCAGACCTATCTATCCATCACATATATAATACAAAAAACCAAATTCCTCGCAGCCAGAATAAACACGTTTCCATCAACATTTAATCCAACCACCACGCAGACGTCCCGTCAAGAAACCTAAATTAACATACCAAAATTAATTACCCAAAATCCAGCTCAACTTCAATTCACCAACCACCCATCGATCGAAACCTGGATCAAAACCCGCGACACTCGAACATCGATCAAAAACCTAGGCTCCGCAACATCGCCAATTAAATTAATTCCTTCCAAAGCTGTCCGCAAAACTTTGCCCACAAGAGACCCCAGAAACCTCACAAAATTACTCCTCGACGAACTCCATCCCCCTGCAGCGCAGAACTTTCAATCGAACGTTCGATGCAAAAGATACTTACTCGGTTCGAGGGTCTCGAGCTCCGCTTCCGGCGAACTAGCCACCAGGAACTCTCCTCTCTGTTCGCACAGTGGACTCGAACGTTGTGTATCGATAAAAATTGGCCAAAGATTTCACGTAGCGGACGAACGAAGCAGAAACGGAATAAAAAAAAAAAAAAAAAACACCAAACTTGATCGCCGATAATACGAACTCGCCTTTATAAAACTTTATCGAACGTCGAGTCGCGTGCTCGAGAATCGACACGGGCCCATCGAGATTGTTCGAGAGGGTCCTATAGACTGGCGCGAACTGGCGCCGACGAACCAGCTTCTCCTCAACGTTCGACGTTCCCCTCTTTCGGGACAAGAAAGAGGAAGAAAGTAGGCTTCGGCTGACCCTTCTTATTCCGTGAATCGACTTCGCTATTACTTGCCACGAAAACGGAGACCTCGCGCCGCCTTCGAATCGCGACGCGTGCTTTCCAGCTGCTGTGGAAAGTTCGGACGGATCATCCGGACGTGGGACTGTCTCGCCGATTTGTCGCGGCCCTCTTGTGTGACCAGGGTCAGGTGTTTTCTCGGTTCGATGAGAGTGAAGTGGGCTCGGTTTCGGGTTAGATTTCGGTTCGTTGTGAAACGGTGGCTATGACAGTGGTCTGGTATGTTACGAGATTTTTTGTTTTGAGGTTTAGCAGGCGTGGAGATTCCTGCTTTCTCTGTTTTGGTATTTCTTGGATTTGTAGTTTGAATTGTTTGCTGTTTCGCGGGTTTATTTAGGTTTGTGCGGATTTTGTGTTAAGTTAGGGTAGATCAAGGAGTATTGGATTATTTTTTTTTTTTTTATAGATTATGAAGAAAATAAATATAAGAAAATGTAAGAAAAGATTATAATAGAAGCTTATAAAGGTAACTTTTAAGGGCAGATTTGTAATTAATATCCATTAATAAAACATTTTTTTTTAATTTAAAGATGTTTCTTTTGACTGAATTTTGGTATTCGTTGGACTTGTAGTTTGAATTGTTTGCTGTTTCGCGGGTTTCTTTAGGTTTGTGCGGATTTTGTGTTAAGTTAGGGTAGATCAAGGAGTATCGGATTATTTTTTTGTTTTGATATGGAAAAGATGATAGTAGAAGTTTATAAACTTAACTTTTTAGTATAGATTCGTAATTAATATCCATTTAATTATAATTATATATAACTTTAATTATAATTAATAAAAATCCTTCTTTTGACTGAATTTTTATTTGGATCCGATTCGACACGGTCTGCACTATTTTATTTTCAAGTGACTAAAAATTGTTTCACTGATATTATAGAAACAAAGTCACTGAAAATTTTTGAATAATAGATAATTGATCTCTCGATGGACGATTTTTTGAGAAACACGATTGCAAAGTCGTAAGTTCGGAATAGGAGACATTTAATTTTTAATTAATTGAAAATTTATTTAATTGCACATAGAAACACTAGCCACAGTGTTTGAACAATTCACAGTTTTTGATAGATAATCTCTTAAAGCAAGATTTTCTTTCCAAGTTGAAAAATGATCCAATTACTTTCAATTATATTCCACTTAGAGTATTTTAGAAATGTGTAATTTTATATTAACTTAACCATCGTGCTTCTAAACCCACCTCCATTGAATATTCCAATAACAAAAATAAAATCAAACGCAGATCAAGAAACCACGAATGTTGCTAATCCATTAATCAATTAATAACTCCATTTACCATGCTTTGAACGTCGTTTTCTCGCAGCTGGTATTTTTATATTCATGCCCTTTTTGTAGAAAGTGCCACGATGTTGCACAAAATTCATTTATTATCTAAGATGGATACTTCCATGACCAACCGTACACGTAACAGTGTCCTTAAAGCGGTTAATATCTGCGGTTCCCATCAAAAAGCCAAAGCCCTCTCTCGAGTTTCGATTTTTCAACCCCCTCGGCTGTCTTTTCACTGCAATTTTTTACCATCATGACATGCCTTGACGTTGGTTCCACCGACTACTCGAGCTTTCCGAGAGTTTAAAGGCGTGCTCACTGGCCGTAAATCATACATGTCCCAAACTTGATGGCCGCTGTTAGTGAACTTCCTGTCAGAAATTATATTTTCCTATTTATCTCGTTGCCCTACATCCAAAGGAAATCGGTGCAGAACGTCAGAGATCGTCCTCTCATCTGTTTGATACTTTTCCGATATCTTTTCGCTGCTACGTATCGTCGATGCGAGCAATCGTTTCGAATGTTTATTATGAAATAGTGTGTAAGAGTAAAATGACATTGGAAGTTGATTAATGACTGCGTTGCGTGTATTGGATCAGATGCGGTTTTATCTTTTTTTTTCTTTCGTTTTTAAACCGATTCATTAGCAGAAAGTTTATCGCATCCTGTGTTGTAATGCGATGGTTGTGAAACTGATTCGGTCATATATTTATCTTTGATGTTTGGAATTATATTTGCATATTTTTGTTGTGGATTTGTTGTTCGTTTTATTTACTTAATGGAATAATTTTTATTAACTTATTCTGCCGCTTTCATTTTTTTTGTAAAATACGGTTATATGTGATACTGCTTGGTGGAAGTAGAAATAAATTATGAAATTAGGAGATATTGTCGTTAATAATTTGAATGATTGGTAATTTAGAATTTTTATCGTATATTTTAGTATATAGTTTTTATATATCTTTTGTTATATAGTTTTAGTGTATATTTTAGTATATATTTTTAGAATATTTTAATATATTTTTTTATAATATTATAATATTATTATAATTATAATAATATATAATAATATTATAATATAATATTTTAATATAATTATTTAATATAATTTAATATAAATTTTGAACCGTCCTATGCGACCTACAACTTACTTAGGAAAAATATTTTTAACTTCTCTCTATAAATTTCTAATCTATTTAAATATCGATAAACGTGAAGAAAATACAGTTTGTATTTAAAAAAGAAAATTCCTAAACTTAACGTATTTCCAAACAGACCCTTTAACCATACAGTTTCTCAAGTAAATTAATCAAACGCGAAGTATTATACCGTTCATGCAAAATAATCATCGTTACCTTTCTTCGAGCATCGCGTTCAGTTCGACGCTCGCGAAAGAAACGAATTTCCGATCGAACTGGTTCGCGTTTTTGCGATTCCTCGGACACGGTTTTCTTCCTGTTTCACCAGATGCTCAGAGCCACGCTCGGTGCAAACAGGCTGACATAATTAGGAGTCAGACAGGAAAAAGCAGTCGGCTATTACGGCTTCTGTTACGAAAATGTGATCGAGCATTAGAACTACCAAAGCAGTTGAAACGACGGGTTTGTAACTTTTTTACGAAAATTATTCAGAGCGGTTACGAAAAAGTATTCGCACATATGGTATTACTTTAAATATCTGTTTATTAATTAAAGGTACCGGTAGATTAAATTTCTTATGGTTTAATAGTACTTTTATGCGATTACAAAAATTTAGTACTGCGAGAATGAAACATAAGATTTCTCGTAGGATTTGTAGTGGACTAAGGGTGTCAGGATTACTAAATAAATGGGTATAGACTAAATTAAACAAAACAAGATATATATTTGGAAATTTAAGAAATACTAAAAGGCAAAATAATCTTAAGGGCTAATAGATTGTGCACGTTCGACGGTTTCTAAGCGACTCTGCCTCGTGGCCCGACTTTCCAACGGAAGTCGGGCTTCGCTTGTTTTTAATAGCGCGCGCGGTTCTCCTATATCGATGCACTATAGATTAAAAATCGTCTCGATGGAAAATAGAAAATATTCTTTGTGGCTGTTGTAGATTTATAATACGTTTTTAAGGATTTTTCAGTTTCTGTACAGAATATGGAAAATGGTTCGTTTCTCTTTCATATCTATTATTTTAGTTTTTTAAAAAAATATTTTATAAATTTAGTGTAGATCATTCTCAGCAATTTTCCGTGATTTCCTTTGAAAAATATAGATAAAGATTCGTCTCCATTGCGTTACTTATTTTTTCACACACATTTAAATTTTATTTCTTTGGTATAAATAAGTATTCTTGAATAATCCATTCGTAATATTTATAAAAATTTTGTGAATTTGTTGCGGTTCATTCTTGGCAATTTTCCGTGATTTCCTTTGAAAAATATAGATAAAGATTCGTCTCCATTGCGTTACTCATTTTTTCACACACTTTTCAATTTTATTTCTTTGGTATAAATAAGTATTCTTAAATACTCAATCCATAATATTTATAAAAATTCTATAAACCTACTGTGGTTCGCTCTCAGCAATTTCCCGTGATTTCCTTTGAAAAGCATAGATAAAAGTTCTCTGCATTTTTACTTCTTTGATTAATACAATAACCTGTTATAAAAATTTCATAAACTTCCTGTAGCTCGCTTCTGGAAACTTTCCGCGACCTCTTACAGAGAATATAAACAAAGCTCCTTTTTATATTATACATTTTTTCATTTTTATCTCTCTGGTACAAATAGGTACAATTCAATCGTTTCTATTTCTACTGTTAAGGCTGATCGCTCGTAACGGTATTGAATGATCGCAGACAAGCTTAGCTCAGAATTAGACACGAATGTTTCTTTGCGAAACGAACGTTGCTCATAAATTAGCCTGATTTTTCCTTCTCCTATATTTCTCTCTTGTTTCTTTCTTTTCTTTGTTCAACCTGTCTTTGAGCACAGATAACAATCGACCTACTTGTTAAAAAGAATGATTAAGAAAGGTTATGAGTTTTAATTATATCGCACCGTGCCAAGTGTACTTTCAATTTGAAGGAGTAAAACTCAACACACATAATCCCCGAATACTTTCCTGATCGAGCACTGCACACGCCAATAAACATCGTCCTACATACTTGCATTCATCGAGATTCACTATCCGTTGCATGCTATTCAATTTCGTTTGGCATTTTTTTTTCTTTCTTTTTCTTTTTTTTTTCTTTTTTTTTCGTGCAACCTTGAGCGTGGAACGATTCGATTAAACTTAATTATACACGTATGGTCTACATATTCAGTCGTCTAGCTCAATATTTCCAGAAACATCTATATCAGTACTCCATTTTTCACATCTGGATAATGCAAAACTTAAACCGCTTGTGTAACGCGTCGAAAGAAAATTTAATTTAATATTGAATATTAAAAATATCGAGAAGAGGGTGAATGGAAATTAAACTGCGTTCCGTTAGATTTTATAATTTTATTACAATTACCAGCTCCAAGTCTTTTTTAAGCTTTTTAAAATACAAAACTCAATATTCCAGGTAACTATCAATTTAGCAATCAAAAATATTCTTGACGCGCTCCAATTAAATCTCCGCGAGGAAAAAAGTTACCAATTTAATAAAATCAAATTTTGAATTCACTAAACCTTTCGGTACAAATCAGACATTTTACTTTGAACTAAAATTCTTTATTCTCATAACATTGTCTAAATTACAAAAAATACTGGTGCACACAAAATGTCAATTTCCTAAATAAAAACTTTAATCAAAACAATTTCCAACGATTACCAAATTTTATTATTCCAGATTTATAAAAATCATGAAACCAAAATAAAATTTTACTTCTCTGGTACAAATAGGTATTCTTAAATAGTACTTCAGAAATTTTTCGAAAGCTAATTTTACGGTTCCTTCATCCCGAAATAATTTATGCAATTCAAACTTGGAAGAAAGATTTCATATACATCGACCAAATAACAGTTTTAAATTTTAAAAAAGATTACTCAGTTTCGTGGTAAATTATCACGCAAATATTCTGCAATTAAAACTTTTTTTTCATACCGTACTTTCGCAACACCCGATACACAGAAACGCTTATCCGCGTCTAGCCGAAGCAGAGCACCGCGAATTGTTTCGCGAATCGATCGTCCGCATCGGTGGGCCGTGTTTGCGAACTTACAAGATTCGCAGGAAGTTTAGGCGATGAGGAGTGAGAAAGAGGAAGCGGAGGATCACAGACGAGCAGCATATGGGAGACGGGAAAAAGGGGGGCATTGGTTATGACATAATTGCTTAAGAAAGTTTGGAATGCGAATATACGGCCGGGCAACAAAAGTAGTTCACGCGCGTTTCGCAAAAGTCGTCCGCGCTAGTATACACTAGCTGAATGACTACTGTGTTTCTATCCTCTTGTGAATAATGATTCTAGTATATTCTAGTCTATTTCTCTATTCTCCTTTTTTCTTGTTTTTATTTTTTTTTATTTTTTCATGGTATCTGTCTGTTTGGACTGTTGTGAATTTCTATGGAATTTTTTGAGATGATTCAATAATTGATATATATATATAAAAAAAAAAAAAAATAGACGATTTTATTAGAAAGAAGTTTTTATGTAAATTTGTATTATTATTTTTTTTTCTTGCATTTTTAATAATTGATTCGTGTCGTTTGTCTGTTTGGGCTCTTGTGGTTTCTATAGAATTTTTTGAGATGATTCAATAATTGATAAAATAAAATAGACGATTTTATTGGAAAGAAGTTTTTGTGTAAATTTGTATTATTTTTTTTTTCTTGCATTTTTAATAATTGGTTCGTGGCATCTGTCTGTTTGGACTGCTGTGAATTTCTATGGAATTTTTCGAGATGATTCAATAATTGATAAAATAAAATAGACGGTTTTATTGGAAAGAAGTTTTTGTGTAAATTTGTATTATTTTTTTTTTCTTGCATTTTTAATAATTGGTTCGTGGCATCTGTCTGTTTGGACTGCTGTGAATTTCTATGGAATTTTTCGAGATGATTCAATAATTGATAAAATAAAATAGACGGTTTTATTGGAAAGAAGTTTTTGTGTAAATTTGTATTATTTTTTTTTTCTTGCATTTTTAATAATTGGTTCGTGGCATCTGTCTGTTTGGACTGCTGTGAATTTCTATGGAATTTTTCGAGATGATTCAATAATTGATAAAATAAAATAGACGGTTTTATTGGAAAGAAGTTTTTGTGTAAATTTGTATTATTTTTTTTTTCTTGCATTTTTAATAATTGGTTCGTGGCATCTGTCTGTTTGGACTGCTGTGAATTTCTATGGAATTTTTCGAGATGATTCAATAATTGATAAAATAAAATAGACGGTTTTATTGGAAAGAAGTTTTTGTGTAAATTTGTATTATTTTTTTTTTCTTGCATTTTTAATAATTGGTTCGTGGCATCTGTCTGTTTGGACTGCTGTGAATTTCTATGGAATTTTTCGAGATGATTCAATAATTGATAAAATAAAATAGACGGTTTTATTGGAAAGAAGTTTTTGTGTAAATTTGTATTATTTTTTTTTTCTTGCATTTTTAATAATTGGTTCGTGGCATCTGTCTGTTTGGACTGCTGTGAATTTCTATGGAATTTTTCGAGATGATTCAATAATTGATAAAATAAAATAGACGGTTTTATTGGAAAGAAGTTTTTGTGTAAATTTGTATTATTTTTTTTTTCTTGCATTTTTAATAATTGGTTCGTGGCATCTGTCTGTTTGGACTGCTGTGAATTTCTATGGAATTTTTCGAGATGATTCAATAATTGATAAAATAAAATAGACGGTTTTATTGGAAAGAAGTTTTTGTGTAAATTTGTATTATTTTTTTTTTCTTGCATTTTTAATAATTGGTTCGTGGCATCTGTCTGTTTGGACTGCTGTGAATTTCTATGGAATTTTTCGAGATGATTCAATAATTGATAAAATAAAATAGACGGTTTTATTGGAAAGAAGTTTTTGTGTAAATTTGTATTATTTTTTTTTTCTTGCATTTTTAATAATTGGTTCGTGGCATCTGTCTGTTTGGACTGCTGTGAATTTCTATGGAATTTTTCGAGATGATTCAATAATTGATAAAATAAAATAGACGGTTTTATTGGAAAGAAGTTTTTGTGTAAATTTGTATTATTTTTTTTTTCTTGCATTTTTAATAATTGGTTCGTGGCATCTGTCTGTTTGGACTGCTGTGAATTTCTATGGAATTTTTCGAGATGATTCAATAATTGATAAAATAAAATAGACGGTTTTATTGGAAAGAAGTTTTTGTGTAAATTTGTATTATTTTTTTTTTCTTGCATTTTTAATAATTGGTTCGTGGCATCTGTCTGTTTGGACTGCTGTGAATTTCTATGGAATTTTTCGAGATGATTCAATAATTGATAAAATAAAATAGACGGTTTTATTGGAAAGAAGTTTTTGTGTAAATTTGTATTATTTTTTTTTTCTTGCATTTTTAATAATTGGTTCGTGGCATCTGTCTGTTTGGACTGCTGTGAATTTCTATGGAATTTTTCGAGATGATTCAATAATTGATAAAATAAAATAGACGGTTTTATTGGAAAGAAGTTTTTGTGTAAATTTGTATTATTTTTTTTTTCTTGCATTTTTAATAATTGGTTCGTGGCATCTGTCTGTTTGGACTGCTGTGAATTTCTATGGAATTTTTCGAGATGATTCAATAATTGATAAAATAAAATAGACGGTTTTATTGGAAAGAAGTTTTTGTGTAAATTTGTATTATTTTTTTTTTCTTGCATTTTTAATAATTGGTTCGTGGCATCTGTCTGTTTGGACTGCTGTGAATTTCTATGGAATTTTTCGAGATGATTCAATAATTGATAAAATAAAATAGACGGTTTTATTGGAAAGAAGTTTTTGTGTAAATTTGTATTATTTTTTTTTTCTTGCATTTTTAATAATTGGTTCGTGGCATCTGTCTGTTTGGACTGCTGTGAATTTCTATGGAATTTTTCGAGATGATTCAATAATTGATAAAATAAAATAGACGGTTTTATTGGAAAGAAGTTTTTGTGTAAATTTGTATTATTTTTTTTTTCTTGCATTTTTAATAATTGGTTCGTGGCATCTGTCTGTTTGGACTGCTGTGAATTTCTATGGAATTTTTCGAGATGATTCAATAATTGATAAAATAAAATAGACGGTTTTATTGGAAAGAAGTTTTTGTGTAAATTTGTATTATTTTTTTTTTCTTGCATTTTTAATAATTGGTTCGTGGCATCTGTCTGTTTGGACTGCTGTGAATTTCTATGGAATTTTTCGAGATGATTCAATAATTGATAAAATAAAATAGACGGTTTTATTGGAAAGAAGTTTTTGTGTAAATTTGTATTATTTTTTTTTTCTTGCATTTTTAATAATTGGTTCGTGGCATCTGTCTGTTTGGACTGCTGTGAATTTCTATGGAATTTTTCGAGATGATTCAATAATTGATAAAATAAAATAGACGGTTTTATTGGAAAGAAGTTTTTGTGTAAATTTGTATTATTTTTTTTTTCTTGCATTTTTAATAATTGGTTCGTGGCATCTGTCTGTTTGGACTGCTGTGAATTTCTATGGAATTTTTCGAGATGATTCAATAATTGATAAAATAAAATAGACGGTTTTATTGGAAAGAAGTTTTTGTGTAAATTTGTATTATTTTTTTTTTCTTGCATTTTTAATAATTGGTTCGTGGCATCTGTCTGTTTGGACTGCTGTGAATTTCTATGGAATTTTTCGAGATGATTCAATAATTGATAAAATAAAATAGACGGTTTTATTGGAAAGAAGTTTTTGTGTAAATTTGTATTATTTTTTTTTTCTTGCATTTTTAATAATTGGTTCGTGGCATCTGTCTGTTTGGACTGCTGTGAATTTCTATGGAATTTTTCGAGATGATTCAATAATTGATAAAATAAAATAGACGGTTTTATTGGAAAGAAGTTTTTGTGTAAATTTGTATTATTTTTTTTTTCTTGCATTTTTAATAATTGGTTCGTGGCATCTGTCTGTTTGGACTGCTGTGAATTTCTATGGAATTTTTCGAGATGATTCAATAATTGATAAAATAAAATAGACGGTTTTATTGGAAAGAAGTTTTTGTGTAAATTTGTATTATTTTTTTTTTCTTGCATTTTTAATAATTGGTTCGTGGCATCTGTCTGTTTGGACTGCTGTGAATTTCTATGGAATTTTTCGAGATGATTCAATAATTGATAAAATAAAATAGACGGTTTTATTGGAAAGAAGTTTTTGTGTAAATTTGTATTATTTTTTTTTTCTTGCATTTTTAATAATTGGTTCGTGGCATCTGTCTGTTTGGACTGCTGTGAATTTCTATGGAATTTTTCGAGATGATTCAATAATTGATAAAATAAAATAGACGGTTTTATTGGAAAGAAGTTTTTGTGTAAATTTGTATTATTTTTTTTTTCTTGCATTTTTAATAATTGGTTCGTGGCATCTGTCTGTTTGGACTGCTGTGAATTTCTATGGAATTTTTCGAGATGATTCAATAATTGATAAAATAAAATAGACGGTTTTATTGGAAAGAAGTTTTTGTGTAAATTTGTATTATTTTTTTTTTCTTGCATTTTTAATAATTGGTTCGTGGCATCTGTCTGTTTGGACTGCTGTGAATTTCTATGGAATTTTTCGAGATGATTCAATAATTGATAAAATAAAATAGACGGTTTTATTGGAAAGAAGTTTTTGTGTAAATTTGTATTATTTTTTTTTTCTTGCATTTTTAATAATTGGTTCGTGGCATCTGTCTGTTTGGACTGCTGTGAATTTCTATGGAATTTTTCGAGATGATTCAATAATTGATAAAATAAAATAGACGGTTTTATTGGAAAGAAGTTTTTGTGTAAATTTGTATTATTTTTTTTTTCTTGCATTTTTAATAATTGGTTCGTGGCATCTGTCTGTTTGGACTGCTGTGAATTTCTATGGAATTTTTCGAGATGATTCAATAATTGATAAAATAAAATAGACGGTTTTATTGGAAAGAAGTTTTTGTGTAAATTTGTATTATTTTTTTTTTCTTGCATTTTTAATAATTGGTTCGTGGCATCTGTCTGTTTGGACTGCTGTGAATTTCTATGGAATTTTTCGAGATGATTCAATAATTGATAAAATAAAATAGACGGTTTTATTGGAAAGAAGTTTTTGTGTAAATTTGTATTATTTTTTTTTTCTTGCATTTTTAATAATTGGTTCGTGGCATCTGTCTGTTTGGACTGCTGTGAATTTCTATGGAATTTTTCGAGATGATTCAATAATTGATAAAATAAAATAGACGGTTTTATTGGAAAGAAGTTTTTGTGTAAATTTGTATTATTTTTTTTTTCTTGCATTTTTAATAATTGGTTCGTGGCATCTGTCTGTTTGGACTGCTGTGAATTTCTATGGAATTTTTCGAGATGATTCAATAATTGATAAAATAAAATAGACGGTTTTATTGGAAAGAAGTTTTTGTGTAAATTTGTATTATTTTTTTTTTCTTGCATTTTTAATAATTGGTTCGTGGCATCTGTCTGTTTGGACTGCTGTGAATTTCTATGGAATTTTTCGAGATGATTCAATAATTGATAAAATAAAATAGACGGTTTTATTGGAAAGAAGTTTTTGTGTAAATTTGTATTATTTTTTTTTTCTTGCATTTTTAATAATTGGTTCGTGGCATCTGTCTGTTTGGACTGCTGTGAATTTCTATGGAATTTTTCGAGATGATTCAATAATTGATAAAATAAAATAGACGGTTTTATTGGAAAGAAGTTTTTGTGTAAATTTGTATTATTTTTTTTTTCTTGCATTTTTAATAATTGGTTCGTGGCATCTGTCTGTTTGGACTGCTGTGAATTTCTATGGAATTTTTCGAGATGATTCAATAATTGATAAAATAAAATAGACGGTTTTATTGGAAAGAAGTTTTTGTGTAAATTTGTATTATTTTTTTTTTCTTGCATTTTTAATAATTGGTTCGTGGCATCTGTCTGTTTGGACTGCTGTGAATTTCTATGGAATTTTTCGAGATGATTCAATAATTGATAAAATAAAATAGACGGTTTTATTGGAAAGAAGTTTTTGTGTAAATTTGTATTATTTTTTTTTTCTTGCATTTTTAATAATTGGTTCGTGGCATCTGTCTGTTTGGACTGCTGTGAATTTCTATGGAATTTTTCGAGATGATTCAATAATTGATAAAATAAAATAGACGGTTTTATTGGAAAGAAGTTTTTGTGTAAATTTGTATTATTTTTTTTTTCTTGCATTTTTAATAATTGGTTCGTGGCATCTGTCTGTTTGGACTGCTGTGAATTTCTATGGAATTTTTCGAGATGATTCAATAATTGATAAAATAAAATAGACGGTTTTATTGGAAAGAAGTTTTTGTGTAAATTTGTATTATTTTTTTTTTCTTGCATTTTTAATAATTGGTTCGTGGCATCTGTCTGTTTGGACTGCTGTGAATTTCTATGGAATTTTTCGAGATGATTCAATAATTGATAAAATAAAATAGACGGTTTTATTGGAAAGAAGTTTTTGTGTAAATTTGTATTATTTTTTTTTTCTTGCATTTTTAATAATTGGTTCGTGGCATCTGTCTGTTTGGACTGCTGTGAATTTCTATGGAATTTTTCGAGATGATTCAATAATTGATAAAATAAAATAGACGGTTTTATTGGAAAGAAGTTTTTGTGTAAATTTGTATTATTTTTTTTTTCTTGCATTTTTAATAATTGGTTCGTGGCATCTGTCTGTTTGGACTGCTGTGAATTTCTATGGAATTTTTCGAGATGATTCAATAATTGATAAAATAAAATAGACGGTTTTATTGGAAAGAAGTTTTTGTGTAAATTTGTATTATTTTTTTTTTCTTGCATTTTTAATAATTGGTTCGTGGCATCTGTCTGTTTGGACTGCTGTGAATTTCTATGGAATTTTTCGAGATGATTCAATAATTGATAAAATAAAATAGACGGTTTTATTGGAAAGAAGTTTTTGTGTAAATTTGTATTATTTTTTTTTTCTTGCATTTTTAATAATTGGTTCGTGGCATCTGTCTGTTTGGACTGCTGTGAATTTCTATGGAATTTTTCGAGATGATTCAATAATTGATAAAATAAAATAGACGGTTTTATTGGAAAGAAGTTTTTGTGTAAATTTGTATTATTTTTTTTTTCTTGCATTTTTAATAATTGGTTCGTGGCATCTGTCTGTTTGGACTGCTGTGAATTTCTATGGAATTTTTCGAGATGATTCAATAATTGATAAAATAAAATAGACGGTTTTATTGGAAAGAAGTTTTTGTGTAAATTTGTATTATTTTTTTTTTCTTGCATTTTTAATAATTGGTTCGTGGCATCTGTCTGTTTGGACTGCTGTGAATTTCTATGGAATTTTTCGAGATGATTCAATAATTGATAAAATAAAATAGACGGTTTTATTGGAAAGAAGTTTTTGTGTAAATTTGTATTATTTTTTTTTTCTTGCATTTTTAATAATTGGTTCGTGGCATCTGTCTGTTTGGACTGCTGTGAATTTCTATGGAATTTTTCGAGATGATTCAATAATTGATAAAATAAAATAGACGGTTTTATTGGAAAGAAGTTTTTGTGTAAATTTGTATTATTTTTTTTTTCTTGCATTTTTAATAATTGGTTCGTGGCATCTGTCTGTTTGGACTGCTGTGAATTTCTATGGAATTTTTCGAGATGATTCAATAATTGATAAAATAAAATAGACGGTTTTATTGGAAAGAAGTTTTTGTGTAAATTTGTATTATTTTTTTTTTCTTGCATTTTTAATAATTGGTTCGTGGCATCTGTCTGTTTGGACTGCTGTGAATTTCTATGGAATTTTTCGAGATGATTCAATAATTGATAAAATAAAATAGACGGTTTTATTGGAAAGAAGTTTTTGTGTAAATTTGTATTATTTTTTTTTTCTTGCATTTTTAATAATTGGTTCGTGGCATCTGTCTGTTTGGACTGCTGTGAATTTCTATGGAATTTTTCGAGATGATTCAATAATTGATAAAATAAAATAGACGGTTTTATTGGAAAGAAGTTTTTGTGTAAATTTGTATTATTTTTTTTTTCTTGCATTTTTAATAATTGGTTCGTGGCATCTGTCTGTTTGGACTGCTGTGAATTT
This sequence comes from Ctenoplectra terminalis, assembly GCA_019453375.1. Lineage (NCBI taxonomy): Eukaryota > Metazoa > Arthropoda > Insecta > Hymenoptera > Apidae > Ctenoplectra > Ctenoplectra terminalis. The sequence goes on along the minus strand of SMSQ01011512.1, from coordinate 11,192 downwards.
CTATGGAATTTTTCGAGATGATTCAATAATTGATAAAATAAAATAGACGGTTTTATTGGAAAGAAGTTTTTGTGTAAATTTGTATTATTTTTTTTTTCTTGCATTTTTAATAATTGGTTCGTGGCATCTGTCTGTTTGGACTGCTGTGAATTTCTATGGANTCTTTTTTTTTTTTTTTTTTTTTTCTAAACCATTAAAATTTTTTATATTTTTTTTTCTCTTTTATTTTCCTTCAAATTTCTGCCTCTCTCAGATCAAAATACGTTCACCGTGATATACGTCCACGTGGCTATTACAATATAATATCGCTCTAACTGCATAAATACTCTGTGTCGTTAATTCTAATAAGTGTATATAACGGGGTGTCGCGAAATATTCGTATCGACTATACGCCGGATGTTAATCGTGGCTAGACGGAATCTTTACAATCGTCGATAAGATACAGACGCATCGATCTTCTGTTCGAGACAGCGTGTTACTGTTATAAAATCGCGTTCGACGCTCGAAACGTCTGAATTTGTAATATCTTCGCGAAACGCGATTCGAAATGCTCGGATCGAGTTCTGATTTATGATTTAGATTGCATTGGTTTTAGACGATTATCGCTAATACGATCGATTCTTTGGTTTCTCTTTTGTTCTTCTATAATTAGAGTACTTATTATAGTAAACGGTATTTATAGTTACTTTGGTATAGTCAGTTATATCACACTAGAGTCCGTGGCGTCTGGTGGGAATCGCCGCCTCAATTCTTGTCTTTAGAGTTCCGCCTGCAGAACCCTGGAAAAAGAATTATCAATCATCTTTTTTGAACCCTTTTACGGTCTTTGGAATTTCCTCGATGCAATTGTTCTTTCGTTTGTTTGAAAGAAACTTTCTATTAAAAAAAAAAATAATAAAGAAACGAAGATAGAATATAAAATTGAAAAATTTACTAGGTGAATAATAAAACCTTTGGATTTACTTGGAATTAGAAAATTCAAATAAAAAATTAGAATATGAAACCTTTTTAGATTTCCATAAAACGTTCAGAATTATTTTTAGGAAATTTTAGCACGAATATAAAAGTTGACTTTCATTATTGCATAGCTTGCGATTTCTATGGAAACAAATTTCGGGTTTAATTTTAATTTCGGGAATCAAAAGCGATGCTGTATGTTTTGAACGAATTTTAACCCTTTGCGCTCCACTGGCGCCGCATAAATGGCGATATGCATAATTTTCTTCGGAGATTATGCTTTAAATTAAATTCTGTATTTTCGTCGATTCAAACGCTTCTTTTGTTTTAAAATAAAGTACCGAATAAATATAAAATTGTAAACATTTATAATTTTCTTTTTTGCCTTCAAAAAGAACACTAAGTTTTCACAGTAGTGCTTTGAAACTTAAAAAAGTTCAAGAGTGCAAAGGATTAATATCAGTAACTATGTCCAAAGGAAAGAAAAGAGAGAAAAATCGTTGATCTTGAGAACTCTGGAAAAAAGCAATGATCTTAGAATAAAAATATTTTTCTACTGATTTTGATTCGAGCAAAAACAAAACAGAGATTTTATGAAATATATAACATTATAAGAAGCATGTTCTGCGTCATACATTTAGATGAAACACCCAGTGTATAAATAAATAGACGTTCGAAAATCATCAAGAGGCAATTAAAAATTAGATTTACAAGCCGTTTACCTGTCATTGCTTAGCGGATTTGAACCTAGCCAGCTTCAATTGCACCGGGTTAGAAACTTTCACGTGGACCGCGATATCCTCTACTGGAGCTTCGCGAACATCCTGGCCACCTACCGCCACCACTCGATCGCCTTTGCAGATCTTTCCGCTTTCCAAAGCGCTACCACCTGGCAACTGAACGGACCAGACAACGATCAAAATTTCTAGACTAATAATTAACCTTTTGCACTATAATTATTCTCGTAAATTATTCTCAGTCAACATCAACAGATTTTCTCTTCGCGCCGTTTATGTTGTGTCCGGTGACTAAAAATAGCAATTTTAGTAATTTGCGAGAAGAACGTACCAGGTCTGACACATAAGCTCCTTTACCACTTTTGTATCCAGTCAAACAGAGACCTGCTCCTTTCCCTGATTTCTTCTGTAATTCAACCTCGATTTCTTCTTCCCCTTTCTCGGATCGATGCACCAGCATTGTGATCTGTAAATTAAATAAATAATGATTGGAGAAGATGTGCTCTTCGTAACGTTTAATATTAGCATCGCATGCGATCGAAGTAAGCTGATAATAATGCTGGCAAAGAAAAACGTTCGTGTCTCAGAAACGGTTCATCTTTTGACCTACGTGTGCTAAGGCTCTTTTACTCGGCACGGTGTGTTCTATATGCTACGTAAATATTGAATGGTTTTTTTTTTAACACAATTTTTATATTTTAAAAAATTTCTTTTATCTAGTTATCGCTGTTCTATTAAATTTGATTACTGTATTACCGACCATGATCCATCTATAGCAATTGTTAGTTTAAAAATTTTCAAATCTAAGTGAAAAACTGTAAGCAATCGTAATTTTTTTTGGGCACATAGAGAGTTAAATGTTTCTGGAATTATAGAAATACGAAAAATAAATTTTTTATACAAAAATTGTTTGGTATTTTACATATATATATATAAAAAAAAGAAGTTGTTGCAACTAGAGGATAGTCTGTTTTATATTAAATAAGTTTTTAATTCGATATCTCCAGACACGATCAAAGCGATGATATTTTTATCGGTTCGCTGTGTATATTTTGTTAGAAGTGTTCTCAAATCACGATAATGAAATTAAAATTGAAGAAGATCTTTCGTCAGATTCAAAGCTAAATTTGAACGAAGTACACGCACAGTTCCTGAAACTTTTAGCACAGTAGCATGCGCTTGATCGTGCTCCATCTCTTTGAAGCTCTGAGCACACATTTCGAGTATCTGATCGCCGGCCTGCAGTCGACCATCTTTGTGAGCCGCTCCGTCCGGAAACACTTCAACGATGAAAACTCCTTTCTATAATTAAACAGAAAAGACAGCGTTAGAAACTTTGATACCTTCTTTTTATTTTTCATTTCAAATCATAGTTTAGCGATGATTAATTATATTTAACATATAATTATACCATAGTACTATAATAAATTATAGTTTAACGACAGAAAAGACAGCGTTAGAAACTTTGATACCTTCTTTTTATTTTAAATTTCAAATCATAGTTTAGCGATGATTAATTATATTTAATATATAATTATACCATAGTACTATAATAAATTATAGTTTAACGACAGAAAAGACAGCGTTAGAAACTTTGATACCTTCTTTTTATTTTAAATTTCAAATCATAGTTTAGCGATGGTTAATTATATTTAATATATAATTATACCATAGTACTATAATAAATTATAGTTTAACGACAGAAAAGACAGTGTTAGAAACTTTGATACCTTCTTTTTATTTTAAATTTCAAATCATAGTTTAGCGATGATTAATTATATTTAATATATAATTATACTATAATACTATAATAAATTATAGTTTAACGACGCATAAATTGTTAGCTAGCTTAGAATAATTTCGAATAAATAAAATAGATATGGTAAATAGATTGAATATCTTGTAAAAAAAATTTTAATCACCATTGGTGTGTCAGAACCACCAGCTATGATGAAGCCAATAGCTTTGTCCTTATCTTTCTGGAACTCTATCGTTGTATCTCGGCCAGTTACGATCTTACAGTCCTTCGGATCTTGCGGTGCTTCTGGTTCTGGTGGCTTCTCCGGCTCTTTGACAGCTGTAGATTTTATAATCGATTAAACTGCAATACATTTCAAGTTAAAATACACAATAGATGTGCGATTACTTACGTTCAGGCTCAGGAATGATCCCTTTCGCTCTGTCTTCTTCTTCTTTGGCAACCTTGCTTTGATTTGGATTGCACACCGTAAGCGTTACTACTCCTTCTGCTTTCTTTAAAAGACTCGTAGCCTAAAAATAAAGAACAGTAATAAATATAACGTGTATCGCTATTTTATTATTTTTTCAAATTGAAATTCAAAATGTTTCATTCCATTCAAAATTCTAATATCCTTTCCTGATATTACGTACCTACTAAATATTCTAATTGCAATTTTCATAAATTTATCTTGTAACTATATAGACCTAAGATTCCCAATTAATAAATTCCACACTGAATTTAAATTCGATATTTTTTTAAGTAGCGTACCAATTTTATCTATCTTAGATTTTTAGTCAACAAATTTCGTACTGCTATTTTTCTCAATTTAAGTTAAAAATTATCTTTGAAAATGAATTGTAATCTTCCTCGATTTAAATATACAATTTTTCATATACGTCTTCAACAACTTAACTTCGCCGAGAATTGAAATACCTTCCTGATATTATCTCCGTTACAAAATAGTAAACTACGCTTCCGTATCAAAACCTCCAAACAAAGAACACTATTCAGTAAAAAAAAAAAGAAAAAAAAGGGAACAATGAAAGTCATTTGGACTTCACTCCACCGCACGATCCATCCATTCACAGCACCCATTACCTCGTCATAAGTCGAGCCCAGAAGACAGTCCATGTTGACAGCGAGGATCATGTCACCCACTTGCAAACCAGCCTGTAATACACGAGACAACGAAAATAACAGATGCGAGCTCGACGGAGTCGCGTTCGTACGCGACAGACGCCATTGTGATTATGATATACGATAATTAGTATTCGCAGCGTGTGACGTAACAGGCGAGACGATTGTTTTAGAAAAACAAAATAGATGCAATTACCTGTTCTGCAGCACTGCCTTCTTGAATGTCTGAGATGAATATTCCTTGGCCAACTTCCGCGTGTTTTCCCTCGATGATCATTATTCCCAGCCCATACTGGCCCTACACATAGAAAACCTACGTGTAGTAATATCGAAACGGTGCAATCGGTATCCTCTGCAATTTGGTTAAACTTGCCTTTTTCACTGGTATGTTGCGAACCCCTTTGTACTGGTTGAATATGTCAGACTGCAACAGAGAGACGATTTATATTTTCGTATCGTTGGATTATGGTGGGCTGTTATTAAGGTCGTTTGGTGAAATTAATTAAACGGATCCTTAATTTGTTTTAGCTTTATTATTATGGAAATATTCCGAATTTCTATTTTTTCTGAAATTTCTCAAACTATGGAAGGAGTTTTAAACTCTGACTGAATTTTTAAGGAAGAAAAATAAGAAAGGATTGTTTAAAAATTTATGAAAAATTATTCTTCTCATGGAAGAAATTAATTAAAGGGATCCTTAATTTATTTTAGCTTTATTATTATGGGAATATTCCGAATTTCTATTTTTTTTCAAGTTTCTCAAACTATGGAAGGAGTTTTAAACTCTGACTGAATTTTTAAGGAAGAAAAATAAGAAAGGATTGTTTAAAAATTTATGAAAGGTTATTCTTCTCATGGAAGAAATTAATTAAAGGGATCCTTAATTTATTTTAGCTTTATTATTATGGGAATATTCCGAATTTCTATTTTTTCTGAAATTTCTCAAACTATGGAAGGAGTTTTAAACTCTGACTGAATTTTTAAGGAAGAAAAATAAGAAAGGATTGTTTAAAAATTTATGAAAAATTATTCTTCTCATGGAAGAAATTAATTAAAGGGATCCTTAATTTATTTTAGCTTTATTATTATGGGAATATTTCGAATTTCTATTTTTTCTGAAATTTCTCAAACCATGGAAGGAATTTTAAACTCTGACTGAATTTTTAAGGAAGAAAGATAAGAAAGAATTGTTTAAAAATTTATGAAAGATTATTCTTTTCTCTCTTAACGTGGAAAACTTTTTTTTTCCTTATTTCTTCTCATGGAGAATATGGTTAAAGGAACCCATAACTTATTTTAGCTTTATTATTATAGAAATGTTCCAAATTTCTATTTTTTCTGAAAAGAATAGTAAAACAATGATGTCGAATAAAAAATTTTTGAAGATACATTCGAACTGTTTAAACGAGACTCACATCGTCTAACGTTGGAGGGAATTGAGCAATTGGCTTCACAGCGAGATCGTCAACTGCGGCGGTCCTCCTGTGAACCAAACATTACGTTTCAATCCATTTTTTTATGCAGAAAAGTATCAAGTTAGTGCATATATTATTCACAAATAATCTCTATAAGAAACTTTATATATGTGCTTTTTCCTAAATTTCGTACCATTACGTCTGCAAACTCATAAAGGAAAATCTCCAACCAGTAAATTCAAAAGATTACGAAACTTTACGAATGCGTAAAGGATACACAGATACATATTATGCAATTTTTTTTTCCCCCTCAAATTCACTCTAAGTTGCTGAAATTAATAAAATATAATTCGCTGACTGGAACTCGAGACATCCACAATAAACATGTTAAAAGTAAAAGTTTTTTCATTCAAGTTCCTTTGTTCGAAATGAAAATTTCGTATGAATTAACCTAACAGAGAATGAATAAATAAATAAATATATTACCGTAAAACAACAATTCTGAAACACATGCCAGCCATTCCTTTGATCAACGCGGATGCATTCAAATGACATCGTCCTCGCAGAACACAACCATTCACCTGAAACAATAATTCAAGTACGAAGAGAACTTAAAAGAATTCAAATTTCATCGTATCAACTCAAGTTTAACCCTTAAACTACACAATTTCTGTACGAGATATGTGCTACACACTGGATCAATCTGACCCACGCCAAATTTGTCGCCAAAACAGTTACCACGGCGTAACTATTAAATTTTTCAAGTTAAAAAAAATTAGATACATTGTTTGAACCCTTAAAGATAAAATAGTACAGTTAGAATAATAGAAAAATTAAATATAGTAACCGAAAAAAAAATTTTAATAAAGAAAGAAAGTTGAAAAACTGATTTATTTACGCATTGCCTGAGTCGTCCAGATCCACCGAGTAAATTTATGGGTTAAATAACACGAATCGAATGAAATTTTCGAGGAAGGTGATTCACCGTTGCAAAAGTAGGTTTCGAGGCTTCGTTTTTGAGATAATCAGGTTTGAACGTTTGCCAAGTACTCGTCTGCTCGACTAAAAATTCACCAACTTGTCTTTCCGCGATTTATCACTCTCCGCCGCATTTCTGTTTGTATACATCAACGATGACAGTCGAAAATTGTTCAAAGCAACACTTGTTGGACCATTAACGCCAGATGTTTACCGATCTTTGGTTGATTTTATTGACAGTTTGCTCGATAACATTTTTTGACGAGACAAAATATTTCGGGAGACTAAAAGCTGAAAGTGTCTCGAAAAGAAATTTTTATTTCATCGAAAGACTATAAAATATAGTCTTCTTATCATTATTAACCTTTTCGCTACGAAGGGCGTATATATAAGGTCTCAGAAATTAAACAATCATTTACTAAAACCGTACACGGACATCTTCTGTAGCAATAATTAACAAAATTAATTTTATTTTCATTCGTATGTATTATAACATAATTTATTGCACGATGTACCTAAATTTTGATATGTATATTTGTTGTCGTATGGATAAAAATTGTATCGATCTATATAGCAACAGCGTTTTTAGTCCTTAGCGCACCGTAGTGAAAGGGTTAACTTTATATTAACTTTTTAACAATTTTCAAGAATTACACAATTTTCAATGACAGTTTTAAAATAAATGTTACAATATGTGTTTTAATTCAATTATAATTTAATTATGTATTTTAATTTAATTTAATTATAATGCATTGATTAAACACTTGTCTTAAATTAACGCGGTACCGGTAGAGTTTATCTTTTATGAATTACTCAAATCATTTAAATAATTCGAAACATAATATCAGGAGTAACTTGTTCCTTGAGTCGATTTCAAACGGTGGTAAAATTAATATTAAATGATATTAATCGAAAGAGCTTACAAAATGCGATTAGTTCCTTCCAACTAATTATTCCACGAATTTAAACGTTAAGTGTAGTTCGAACGGGATTTTTGAGAGTAGAAAAAAAAAAGAGGGAGAAATTAATGAACGTACCTCGAGAATCTCGTCACCAACCGATAGCTCGCCAATTTTGTGAGCTGCACCCTTTGGATTAAGGCCACAAATGAACACTGCCATACGATTTCGGTCTCTGTGTCCCGCCAACGAAATGCCCAAACCACGCCTGTCCTTCTCCACTCTTACCAGTAGTACCTTGTGTCCGAGCGATTGGTATTTCTTCTGAACTTTCACTGTAATCAACGTAACATTATCAACGGACTGCATATTTTTATGCGTTTACAGGAAATTAAAAAAAAAATCGTGTACGAAAAATATACAGAATATTCAAATTATAGATATTTTTTTTTAATTCCTGGTAGGTGAAATAATCTTTTACCTAAGCTCTACATGCTTTACTATATTCGCAAAAATATAAATTTGCATAAAAATCCGCGGTTTAATTATTAACGATTTATTTAACACTAGAACTACCGACGAACATTAAAATGGTTTGTAATTTTTCTTATGCGATCTATCAATTAAAAACGCTGCGTTTCTGTGGATCTTTAGTAACTTTCTGTAAAAAATATGAAGAAAGATTCATTTCCCTCGATTCGTATATTTTTTTTAAATACTTATTTATACAAATGATAAGTCTACTTTAAAAATAAGTATTTAAAAAAAATAGACGAATCAAGGGAAATAAATCTTCCTTCATATTTTTTACAAAAACTTACTAAAGAGCCACAGAAATGCAGCGTTTTTAATTGATAGATCGCATAAGAAAAATTACAAACCATTTTAACAACCACAAAATTACAAAGTCATTTTGACAACTTCGGTAGTTCTAGTGTTAATTTAAAAAAAGGCGGTACAGAAAAATGAGTAAAATAAAAAAAATAGAGTCTAACATTTAATTTATCAAATATTGATGTATAAATTACGTACTGTTCGTGTAACCGAACTCATCTTCCTGTTCGGGATCCGCTTCGATTTCCGCTTTGGTGCGCTTCACATTTCCTGCGCTCTTCCTCGAGATCTGATTCGAACAATTAACATTTGTCAATCAGTTGTTATCAAATTTGGTAAATACTTGGTGAAAGGTAAAAAATTAGGTGGTAAAAAATGAGTAAAAATTTCAGAAAATTTATATTGTTAAAATTGGCGAAGTATTTGCGAAATATTCTGCGAATCGTTAAAATCGAATTACCTCCATGCCACCTTTCGTGTAGACGTTACCCTCGAGCTCACGCGTGTCCTCTTCGGAGCTCTCGTCGGAAGAATACTTCCGTCTTGGAGGCTCTTCCGGTTTCGAAGCATTATCCTCCTTCTCCTCGCTCACTTCTCGTAGTATACCTGGATTTGAAGGCGGTGATGGCGCCTTCTTACGAATGGACTTTTTCATGGAGGATCTGAGATTTTAATTAAACGAACTATTTTATTTACATTTTAACAACCTCTGTTTCTTTCATTCTTTGATCACAACTTAACTCGGTGTGAATTAAAATAAAAAAAGAGAATTTTCTTTAGACTTTTAATTTTATTGAAATTACTTTTAAATACCGGTTACAATATCTACTCTCTTAAAATATTACCCGAAGAATAAGAAGATAATTATCGAAGCAATTATTGGAATTTCTTTGAAATATTTTACAAGAATGAATGAAATATAAAATAGGTATTAAATTAAATCGTTCGACTACCTTCGCGCACTGGATCCCGCGCCATCTGAAGTTCTTGTACTTTGTCTTCTGAAATCTGATCTCGAGCTACTTTGCTTTTCTCCGTCTTCTGTTCCTCCCTGCAAAAAGAACAGGAAAGAATTAAAAAAAAGAAGATCGATAAAAATATTTTATTTCTCGCAATATTGCTTTAAAATAATTAAAATAATTAAAATACTATTACCACCCCTTTAGATCCTTAATCATTCACCCTATAACCACGAGTCACACTCGTGACGCCGATTCTGGCTAAAATACAATAAAAACACACGATATTTGTGGGGATTATTTGAAGATAGGTTAGATTGCGATGTAGGAACGATTTTACTTGAATACGGTAAACGATACAGAATGAAAGAAGGTACAACGCAAGGACAACGCAAAGACAACAAATAACGACTCTGTATACTCTCTCGCTTCGACTCGATTAACAACAACTGACTCGCCCTCGGTGGGAGGTCCACCTTTTATGTCGTACCTTGTTTTCTCGATCATTCCCGAAACCACTTTGCTCGCGAATGTTGCCGAGGATTCGATCGAGGTTTCGGGAACTTCGATCGCCACGCGAACCGTTGACACCGCGCTACCGCGTCATCCCACATATTTATGATAAAGTTCAATTTTAATTTTAACCGTAACTTAAATTTACGAGATTGAAAATTAGCAAATACAAAATACGTGTAACATTTCAATACTTTGTGTTTAACAGAGTGTCAAAGCGGCGAATAGCTATTGCTAATATGTACGAAGTTTGAAAAATAACTGGTCATTTTAAACAGTAATTATATTCGCATTATCTTTCCACCTATTAAAAAAATACACAAAAATTTCACATACAAATTAATATATCCAACAATTACTCATCTTTTATATATCTCTATATTTAATCATAATCCACATAATAATTTACCAAATATCATTTATTAACAATTTCTAAAGATCCTGAAAATTAATACAAAAAAGAAAAACAATTTAATTACGATTATTCTACTTTATTCCATCAAACAGAATATAAAATTTTTTTCAACGAGTTCCAACGAGTTCCGATTTTAATTAAAGAAGAAACGCTCTTCCAAAAGTGTACCAAAAAATTTGCATACATGTATACCCGTTCGATAAATCAGATATCCATAGGAAGATAAAAAAAAAAAGAAAACCAGATTACTAAAATGACCCGATATAATCGGATCGATTGCAAACAACGTTCGATCAACCGCAACCAAGAATACGTTACAGGTACATTAATTCCAAGAAACGATCAAACAATGTTCAGAACGGGGCAGAGAGAGCGAGAGATTGTCTAAAATTGGTAGCTCGCGCCCTTGTGAAGGCGTGCGCGTTCGATCGTAACATTTCGAACAGGACGCATCGCGAAATAGACCGACGACGGGATCCTCCCGTTTTCGCGCGCTCCCTCGTCGACCCAAGTCATATCACAATCGATCCCGTTGACCGAATTAATTCACATCGGGCACAATCGAACGCGTCCGCCTCTTCGCGCGCTTTTTTTTTCTCGTCGTTCC
>SMSQ01011501.1:25067-44626 GCA_019453375.1 Ctenoplectra terminalis | reverse complement strand
CTGATTCTTTACTGTTTCCGAATATCCTCCATTTTTATTTTCCCTCTTCCTTTTTAAATTACCGGTATCGTAGTTTCTAATTTGTAATTAATAAAAAATAATTCTGATATAGTCTAAATTTCACTTTACTAAATTTCATTTCAATCTTTACGCGGTAAAAACCTCGAAACTTTTGTTTCAAATTAAGCAACTTTGGATCTGACGTCTTCGATCGATACGATAAGCCATTTTTAGCAATTTTTGATTGACGTAAAGCCACCGTCGAGACCGAAAACATCGTGGCTCCTATATTTTTTCCTTCGCATGAGAGTCCTCGCATCGACGGAGCTCTTAAAAAGTTACCTCTAAGCTAGTTAAAAATCAGATAAATTACGTGAAGTGTTTACTGGGCACACGTATGCTGCTATCGTTACTTTTTACACATTTTTACACGCGTATCGTATCTCGTCTATTATTATTATTATTTTATTTTATTTTTTATTTTTTTATTTATTTATTCTTTCTTCGCATTTCATGGTTAAACGTGGGAACATACAGGAAAGCCATTATACACGAGTATTACTTTTCGAGTATGAACGAATGCGATCGATTGCACAGTTCACGATGCATGCACCTTTATGTAATTCAAATAAGTTGTTTTTAAATTTTAACCGTGTAATCGGGGTTACGCGTCTGATCGACTCTATTATGATCGTCTGTTACAAATCAACTCGTACAATATTGACGATAATCGACAACCGATTGCTTTCGATTTCAATTTACACAATTCATAATAAATAAACTTTCAAACGAGTCATATAATTATTCGTACGTTTCGAAGTAATTCGCCAAGAAGCTGAACTTTGCATAGGTGGAACAAACAACGTAACTTCCCTTGTTTAAGTTTCGTGAACGTGTAATGGCGCGACGTTGATGCGCAGATGCTGAAAATATACGAAATTTTATCATACCTTACAAAAATATGGTATTCGACAATAATTACTTATCAATTAAAAATACAGGATACATAAACATTTTATCAAATTATTTATAAATCGCCGAGTGTATTCTTTGTTGCTTCGTATGTATATAATTTTATAGAGTAACGAGCAAATTATCAGCTGCCAATTTATAACAACTTTTGCGAGTGAAGTTTTCAGAAAGTTCAAAAATTGATTTTTGTATTAAATTTTCTTGCTGTGGTGCAAAAAATTAGTCATCTGCTGCATCTTCGTTGTGTTATTCAATTTTGCAATGATCTTATACGCGGAATATAACAGTGTTAAATAATAGTCATTGTAAAACGAATATCGAACGATGTCCACCATAAAATTTGGAGCGAAAGCAAAAATAAAGGAATTATGATAAAGGAATTATGATCTTGGTAAAAAAAAAAAAAAAAGAGAAACGATTAAAAAAAATTGAGGCTGATAAAAAGAGATTAAGAGAAACAGAAAGAAAGTTTGCTTCGTCTATATAAATACACTTAATTATATCAGTCTCGATAACATAATATCGAGACCGCGAATAATGATACATTGTTCATTGGAAAGGAATCGAAGTTCGACTGAACGGCAGTTTAATGAGGCTCGACCTAGGAAAAGACACGAGATCGATGGGTTTCGGGGGAACACAAATCGACGTCGGCTATCTTTCCGTACAAAAGAACGACGGGACACGTTGTGGTGCGTGCTGTACATCGAGTGTGTAAATAATAATACTATGATACAAAGTATAAGTACATTGGTTTAAATGATTGCAGGCTGCTCCTCTCATATCACAGCGAGGGCGCTGCCGGGCCCGCTTCGAAATTTCTAAAAACGACCTTCTCTTTGAAAAAAGAAAGCGACACATGTACTCGCACGTGTATACAACTCGCGCACTCATACCCCTTCGCACCAATAGAATATTTTATATTTATATATTTATATATTTATATTTATATATATATCATCTTCTTTCTTTATGTATATATTTATATCTTCCCATACGGTGTGGTTCGCGTAACCGCGGCACACCTCGGGCATCCTTGCTCTCGGTGACGATACGGTGCCAAATGATAAACGTTGAACAGCGCGCTCTTAAGTAAAGTTTTGGTCGGGACGAGAATTTTGTATGCGAACCTTGTCTTAAAGATGACACGGATCGCTTTTAAAGCGTCGATAATTATACCCTGAACGACAATCGCGATGTCCGAGGTCGCTCGATCACGCGAGACACTCCGTACAGATTCATTTATAATAATAACGTATGATAACGTATCCTAAATGAGGTGACCATCACTGTCGCGCATGGACGGTCAGAGTATGGAGGGCCGGGACGTCGCGACGCCACGTGTCTTGCGGCCGAACGGCTCAGTCTAGGCGCCGCGTCCGTCGCCTCGATCCCTCGTGCGAAAGCACGTGTCGCGGGGGGGAGAGTTTCGAAGAGAGACCGCTCGCAGGAGTCGGCGAACCGCTGAGGGAGAAACCAGCCGCCGTACTCCGAGGTCCTCTCGAACGCGTTTAAAGACTAGTGTGACAATAGGAACATGGTATCTGCTCTGGCTCTGGGGATCAGGAAGGATATGTCGTTGGACGTTCGGCTCCCGAGTCCTTCGGCTCTTAAAAATGCACTGAAACACTGCCGGCTCTGCGTGAACGTCCCTTTTTTTTTTCTCTTTTCTTCTTTCTCTGTCTGTCTATACGTATCTGTGATAGCAGCCAGGACGGAGTTCAGTCGCCGAAAGTGTGAAACCTCGAGGAAGAAGGATATGTGTCGCCGATCGAGGTTCACGTGGCCAGTCCTTCACCCCTGGCCGCCGGGGGCGGTGGAAGTCGGGCTGTCGGTGGCGTCGAATTACCCTCCGACCTGGCTGGTGGCTCCCTGTCGAAATGGTGTTGAAGAGCATCCCCTGTCCACGAGGGCACGCTGGCGCTGTTCTGATTGCTACCGTTCGAACCTGGCGTGCCGGGAGAGTGCGAAGGCGACGGAGTCTGGAAGAGCATGGACCCGGACGGGATCGAGGATTTGCCGTCGAGGAGTGGCCCGTTACTGGTCGCCGCCATTGGCTGCTTGTCCAGAGGAAATCCAGCTCCGGCCGCGTACACCGAGCCGAATAATCCTGCGTACTTTCCGGCGGCCACCGAGTGGCTCGGTAACCCGTTGTTACTTTGAATCACCGAGATCTCGTTCAGCTGTAAGTAATGCAGGCCGACTGGTTAGGTTTATTCGGGGCAATTACCTATAAAAACGAAACAAATAATAATCGTTAATCGTATCCGATTGCGATTCGAACCGTGGTAATAATGGGTTTATTTCATCGGTTTTCTCGACATTCGAGTTTTTGTTTTTTGTAATTTTGTTTGTTATCTGAATTTTTATCTGTTGCGTGTATTTGAGTGTCGTGGAAGAAAATGTAGGGGAGAGTTACCTGGTTCGTACTGGTCTCCTAAATCGTACCTGGTTAATTTTTTTTTTTTTTTTTTTAACTATTGTAAATAAGTAGAATTTTCTAGCGAATGGATAGTGGAAGGATAAATAAGAAATTAAGAAATTATATCTTGTTTGCGTGTGTTAAAAATATTTTTAAAAATGAGATTAGGTTGATGTAAGCTTCGATCAATTTATGTAACTGCATAATATAATAATTAATTAATGAGATTTTGTTGTGCACTTTTATGTTTTTATAAAAGAGGTTTATCCTGGAATGTTTTACATATATTTCGTGTACATGATATAGTAATTATTTTAAGGATTGGATCAGTATTTTTATACAACCTATTATGTTTCCTAAATCGTTATAAAATCTCATAAGACTTTCTGCTATTATTTAAATAATTAAAATTTATGCAAGACTATTAGATGCTATAAGAAAAATTCAACAAATAATCGATAAGTTGTGTTAATATTAGGATTTATTATTGGAATAATATTTATCAGTGAATACTTTTTCTACTTAATCATATTTTTTATAATTTCTGTTCATAAATTTATTATTATTAAAGGAAGGATAGGTGTGATTTATAGAAAGTATTATAACAAATTAATTTTTCCTTGAAAAAAAGTTAAATATATAATAGCAGGTGTCTTAAAACTCAAGTTTCAATTTTAAATATTAACTTGTATACAAATTAATTCCAAATGAAAAATATAATATAAAAATGATGCTTCAGATTTTGGCAACTCTCCTATAAAAGTATGTTTCTCTTTCACATTTTGATCGAATTCTCATTTTGACTAATTTAACCATCCTATTCTATTAATAAAAACTTATGCTAATTGTATAACAATCACAATTATGTATTTTTTCTAAACTATGATAAAAAAAAGTTTATCCATATATTCTAAAGCACGTATGGAAACAGAAAAAGTCAAAAAATCTGATTCGAATAATGATCAAAATAAAAAAATACGATCAGTTCACATAGACCGAAACACAGTAGAAGTGGTAGATAAGTAATCAGAAATGAAGCATTGTTTTTGAGGCGATGTATGTATTTCCTATACTTTTACATCAGCAATATTGTTACTGAGATTTACATTTATGCAACGTTTACATAATATTTTATCTAACAATATCTAATCGAAACACAATAATTTTTTAAGGATCCCTTTTTTTAAATGATATTTCTTTCGTACGTTTCAAAACACTGAGAATTCATAGAACTGCAAAGTTAACATATAGCTTAGTTTCTTTAATTTTGAATACTTGAAAACTTATGCATATTTGTTAGAATCATTAAGCTATCTCTTTATGGAATATTTTCATACTATATCGTTCCAGATAATTTTAAATTACATAATTATCATAATCAGTATTGGAAGAAACGCGACTTTTATTTTAAAAGCTTCTAGAGTTAGGTATTACTTATTTCCTTATTTTTCAAACAGGATAAAAGATTATACAGACAATTCTTTAACATATTCCGTGCCGAAAGATAAGCAATTTTAAAACCAAGTTAAAAAGTTGCAGTCCTGTATTTAATTGCAAAGGAATAGCGAACATATTTATTTCTTAACATCTTTTTTTTTTATGTCTATCTCGTTTAAATGATAGAACAAAAATACTTTTACATATTTCCTTTATGAAACTGTGGCGGACACGGAAAATATAGAAAGAATGGTCCAATGACAATTTTTATTCAAATACTTTAAAATATTGTTGTAACTTATCAGAATAATCCAGTAAATTACTTTAATTACCCGCACATACGGTACATTGTACATTTCATTTTTTTTTTTTTTTTTTTCAATATTTCTAATATATAAGTACTGAACCAATTTTATTCAAAAAATATTCCCAAGCTTCGAAATTAGCAAACGATACACGAAAGGTTTCCAGTATCTCGCGTTCATTTCACTCTTCTACGTTGCAACAACATTTTCTTTATACCTATAACGCGAAAGAAATGAAATTTCCAGATAGCAACTTACTTTCTGTTGCACGCCGTTAAGGAATGGCGCGGGTAGATACGGGTAGAAGAGATCCGGCCGTCGCTGGAGGAACTCCGAGTCCTTGGGGGTGATGGGTAGGGGAGGCAGGTCCAGGGACATTCGACGACCTCGTCGAGAGGCTCCGTTGGTCCACATATGAGTGCCCATATGCACCTGCGATCAGAAAAAGCGGACGTCTGGTCAATATGGCTGTCAGAGATCTTCTACAGTGGGTGCTGATCTTTCATCGAGCTTGCATTTTGTTTTTTGTTTTTTTTTTTTTGTTTTTTTTTTCTTTACATTTTGTACGTTACGCGTTAGCGTTAGTACAAGCAGTAGCAGCTAGCTAGTGTTAGTAAATAAACTCGAAGAATCCGGAGACACGGGGATAGCAGGATAAAGAAGTAGAGACAGAGAAAGAGAGAGAGAGAGAGAGAGAGAGAGAGACATAGACATAGAGAGAGAATGAAACGGAGAAGTAGAGAAAAGTAGAGAAGATAGTAAGTAAGAGAGAAAAGAGAGACAAAGATGAGAAAGGGAAAAATCATGTGTATACCTTGAGATTGCCCTTGGTGGTGAAGGCCTTCTGGCAGACGGTGCATCTGAACGGTTTGTCGCCTGTGTGAGTTCTCATATGGATCTGGAGCGCCGAAGATGAGGAGAAATTCTTATTGCAAATCTGGCACAAGTGTTTGCTCGACACGCCTGCAAATACACACACAGTTTCGCTGAACAGACCCTGACACAAGTTTAGCGAAAGATCTCAAGCTTGTTTCTTTTCTTCGAGAGGGAAAGGGGGAAGTGTGGTCGGTTTCCGTGGTTCGTGGACCGAGGGATGCTCGTTACGAATGTTTTGGAGAGCTCGTTCGTCCACGCGATCTTCGGACGGAAGACGAAATGAAACGAAAGATGAAAGAAGGAGCGAACCTGCCACCCAGGGAAAGCGCGTGGAAAGAAATAGCGTGGTGAAAAGTAAAGCACAGGCGTGCAAGTAAGCGAAGCCGAATATAAACAATACTCGCTACTCTCACGTTTCGACTGAAGCTAGGATGCAATCTCTGTTAGCGAAACAGTTCAACCTGCCAAGCTAAGCCCGTTGGACCGTTCGAATTGTGCTCGATGAAGAAGCAGACTGAACAGACGCTTTTCAACTGATTTTTGACTACTTACTGGCTGGTCTCTTTGGTGCTGGCAGCTCCCCCTCGGGCGGGGATCTCTTCACGGAGATGCTCTGCTCTATCGAGGTCGGCGGCATTGGCGGAGGAGGCGGTGGAGGAGGTGGCGGCGGCGGTAAGCTCGAATCCTCCGCGCACATCGGACTTCTCGAGGTTTCGTGCTCCTGGGACTGCTGCTGGTGTTGCTGCTTCGAGTCGCTGAACAGATGGGGCGGCATGTCGCGGATCTTGTGGGTCAGCATGTGCTGCTTCATGTTCCCCTGTGAGACAGAAAACGATCATTTGTTTCATTATGTCGTACCAAACAGCTTTGAGTTCAATCACTTCATCGATTACACCACTCTGCATGATTTCTCGCAGTTCAACGCTACGACTACTATTTTACAAACGTGAAAGAATTTCTCCTTCTGTAGACGTCGGGAAAAAGATAAGCCGCTTCGACAAGATGGAGAATCACGGGTAAATTCGAAGAAAAATATAGAAAAATATAGAAAAATATAGAAAAATATAGAAAAATATAGAAAAAATGTAACATGGTTCGATTGAAGCTAGCCTTTATAAACCCATGATAATTCTCGCTCATGAAGTCGGCCCATGAATACGAATCGAAATTACGGTTTGCTAGAAAATACACAGTGGTGTTATCATAGTTGTTGTTTCATTGTCAAAATTCAGCAGGCTCTTACCAGGAGGCCGTGCGCCGAGGGTAGAAGTCCGAGGGCGGGTGACATCAGCGGGGGTAGGCGGATGGCAGGATAGACAGGCGTCAGCCCCCGCCCCCCTCCGGCTCCTTTCCGCCCCCGGCTCTTCCGCTCCTCAGGTCGCCGCCGCCGCCTGCGTTTCGCTTTTTCTCGACTACTGGCGCACGCTGATCCGTATTGAGGATCGGGTGAAGTGATCGAACTGTTAGCGGGTAACGGTTGAGACGAACAGATGCATGCTTGCTGCCCGGAACCATCGTTCTGAAAGTATCGTGGAAAAACAAAGATAGAGAGCTGATCAAACCTGAACCGAATCAAGCTTGGATCGTGATCATTGATTTTTTTTTTCTTTTTTTTTTTACATTAACCAACGAACATGTCTCGAATCTAAGATTCAATTTTGCGTTAAACGGATGAGTTCCGTGTGATTTAATCGTGGTTATACTGCACATGACGGGTATTTGATTTGCAAAAATTTGGAAGGTTTTGTATTAGTTTCGTTTTAATTTAATACTTTTTGGTCTTTTCAAGTAGTGAAATGTAAATGTTTATTTTTGAAATTTCGGTAAAGAAATCGTGCAATGACTAGGTTAATATTCGTGTTTCTATAAACGAGTATTATAAATTATGGTATAATATAGCGAATATAGTGTTGTACAGTAATGCGTTATTTTGAAAAATATTGATAAAAAATATATAAAAAAAATTTAACAAACATTTGCGTCTAACGAATGTAACGACACTTAGCTAATATTGACAAATTATAAAGCTGTTTAACTACTTTTAGATTGTTAATGAAAATATATTAGAAGACGGAAAGTCGTGCTATTTATTTGAAGTTTTAATTCTAATCTGTTGAAGCAAGACAAGAAAATTCTATTTTTGTCGAAGAACTTCTTTGTTCGAGTATCTTATTTATAAGAAGAAAAAAAAGAACAGTATAATCTTTACAGAAATATTATGGAAAGTAGCGTAAAAATAGAAAGTAGAAGAACATGGAATTTTAATTTCTTAACAATTCTTAGATTTCTTCGAGATTTCAATTTAAGTGTTCCAAGTTACCGCCATCGGATAAAACTTTAATCATTAAAAAAGCGCATCGAACAGAAAATCTCGATTAAAGATTTTATATTCGTTTAACAAACAATTACAAGAACGTAGCGAGTATAATCGCTGAAGGGAGACATAAAAGTTGTTATAGACTTTAAATACCAACCGTAAAACGAAATAAAAATGTACACAAGAAAGGAAACGTGCACGAGATTTACACGCTTCTAAACATGAAACAATTATTCGTATCCTGTAAGCGAACAATGATATCGTCGAAGACTTATATGCCTCAACTTGTTCTATAATTGCATCGAAACGTAATTCACTCAATATTTCTGTTTCATGAAAATTGAAATCATTAACAATCTAATCGTTGCAGGATTTCTTTCGAATTTGTTTGGTGAGCAGCAAACAATTCTCAGAATGGACGCGTCCAATTCGATCTTCCCGATCCATCGAATGCAAGAAAGTTACGTTACCTTAGTTGAAAAGCCTCTGTCGCATATTGTGCATTTGAAAGGTCGCTCCTTCGTGTGGCTCCGGTAATGGATCTCCAGCGCGGAGTTGCACGCAAATGTCTTGTAGCAGATATTACATGTGGTGTTTCCACGCACTGTAACAGATCGTACTTCTTTACAATTGCTTTCCGACACTTTCACACGCTTCTACCGTCCGTGAAAGCAATTTGTAACCGCGATTCGACCGTAAACTATCCGTCACGAACGCGAGAAAACAGGCTAATCTAATCGTCAAACGCGCGGACGCCGGCGAGACGCTCGCAACGCGAGCCTCCGGAACTCGAAGCTGATCGTTATCCACGTGACTGGCTCGAGAACAGCGTTAGAGTCGCGGTTTCTTGGCAGTTTGACGGAAGGAGTGAAATGAATCGTACAGGCAGCAATCCGTTTTTGCAAAGAAATTTATTTATTTACCAAATATCCATAGTTTCGATCTTTCCTTACGCAAAAAAGGAATACAAAACTAATATTTTTGTGCACGCAAACTTTGGGTCTTCCGTTCTTTTTCTATATTAAACAGTGACTCGAACTGAGAGAGAAAGAAAGAGAGAGATAGAGAGAGATAGAGAGAGAGAGAAAAGAGAGAAAGAGAAAGAAAGAAGAGATATAAAAAAAAACAAGAGTAACAGAGGCACAGAGAGACAGAGAAATATCGAAACAAAGGTTGTTCAAACAGATAATAAAAAGAGTCAAGCGGGAGGGTAGGAGTGCTAGGTCCGGCTACACCACAAACAGGATACGTCGATATACAGCTTGGATAAGGTGGACGAATTAGTCAGACTGGCGGTCAGGATCAGTGAATCGTGTCAGATCGATCGGGAGGTGTAGCAGGAACTGCAGCTCGCCCTGATGCTAGCAGCGCCTACCTGCTGGCCCTCCGACAGCTAGGCCGAGCGGGTTGTAGGTCGACGTGGCAGCCAACACGGCTGACGTGGTCAGGGAAGCCAGGGGTCCGGCGGCGCCGCTTCCGGGAGTCATGGCGTTCATCGAGCTCACGCTGTTTATGCTCGACGATCCGATGCTGCTGGTAGACGGCGACGAAGAGACCGCTTGCAGCAGGCCTGCGAACATGCCGAACGGATGCGGATGATGCATCACGGCCTGCGGGGGTGGCGTTGGTACAGACGCCACCGAAGCTGGAGTGGACGACGCCCGAGGAGTCAAGTCCAACGGCGCGCCGGAGTTCGGAGGACTGTTGCTCTTCTCGCTGCCATTGTACCGATGAAAAGGTGGTGACCTGACAACGTTTCCTACCGTCGACGTGGCCGTTGTGGTGATCGTTCGAACCTGATTCTCCAAGGCAGCAAGGGAAGTGGAGAAGTTCGGTAGAGGGCCATCTTTGTGTTCATTTTCCTCGCTCTCGCGATCCTGATCGTCTTCCATGTCAACGCGACTGTCGCGATTCATGTCGCACCTCTCATCTTCCTCCCTGCGGTCTTCGTCCTCGTCCTCCTGGTCATCCGCCTCCTCGCTATGCTCTTCCGTGTACCTCTGCTGCTGCTGTTGCTGTTGCGGCTGATGCTGATGTTGATGTTGATGCTGATGCTGTTGAGGATCATCCTTCGCGTCCAAGTCGTTTTCTTGAGGCTGTCTCTCCAGTGGCTGCTGTCGAGTCGGAGGGAACCCTAACGGGAAGCCAGCTCCGGCAGGATGAATCGGTGGAAAGCCCTGCGGGAGGAAGGACGCCAGCGGGTGGTGCGGATAACCCGGTGGAAACTCGTTCACCTCGCCGGCTTGGATTTGTTCCGGACTGAGTTCCGTTGGCTCACCGGTGTGTAACCGTATGTGTTGTTGCAGGACCAGTGCGTTGGTGAATTTTTTATGACAAACGGGACATTGATGCAGCACCCTGAGCGGTGGTTTCGCCCTGTGCACGCCCATGTGTGTCTTCAAGTTACCCTTAGTGGTGAACGCCCGACCACAGATTTTGCACTTGAACGGACGCTCGCCCGTGTGGGTCCTGTAATGCATCTGCAGCGCGCTTTTGCAAGAGAGAACCCTGTGGCAGATGACGCACTGGTTAGGATCGGTCAATTTGTGCTCGATGTTGTCGACTAATTGCTGCAACTTGGACGTTTCCGAGGTCTTCGTTATCTCGATCAAACTTTCCCAGGAGTTGTCGTTGCTGCCTGGTCGTGGTAACAGGCTGGAATAGATAGCCGGATCTTTGGCCGGATCGATCATCTCGTTGGTCGTGACTGCGGGCGTGTTTACAGCCGTTGGAGCGGTATGATGGGGTATTTGATGGTGAGCGGGTGGCCCTGGGAACAGAATTCCCGCGAAGGAAGTTTGAAGACTTCCACTGCTCGCACTACTGCTCGCAGGGGAAGCTCCGGGGTACGTGACAATATGCTGGGGCAAACGATTTATGGTTCCCCGTCCAGACAGGTTCTCAGGCTGCTCCTCGATCTCCTCGTCGACTTCCATGTCGCCGTCTCCTTCGAGTCGTCCGCTGATTTTGCTATCCATACTACAGTCTTCGTAAATTTGCGGTTGAGAGGGTGGATTGGCGGAGGATTGGGGTGAATTGAAATACCGTCTAGTCGTTTCCTCGAAATCCTCGCTCTCCTCCTCCGTGGGCTCCTCGGCCTCCTCCGGTTCTTTCTTCGGGGTTATCCTCTCGGTGGCTTCTTGACTCGTAGGTCGTTGCTGTTGATACTGCTCCTGCATAGGCGACCGCTGCTCGAGCTTGATCTCGTCCCTCTGTTCGAGCTGCTGCTTTTGTTGTTGGTGATTGTCGTGAAAGGAATGGCGAGAGTTCGACACAACCGCGGGGGAATGTGGGGACGTGGTCGGGGCAGTGGTAACGGGTTTACTGAGGTTCTCCGGCACGTCCTGATCATCCCGATGAGCGACAACCGGCGATCTGTACAGGGGTGGCATACCGGGAAGGGCTAAACTGAGTGGCAGGGGCGGTTGAGGAGGTAAAAAACCGTGCGCCGCCGCCGGATGAAAAGAGGGATGGTGAGAAGGCGGCGGTGGCGGCGGGGACGGCATCGGTCTCTGACCAGAGGCGATTTGCTGTAGCAGGGGTGGATGGTACTTGTCCAGGTGTTCCGGAACGGGATTCGGGTTCATCTTAACATGTGGAAACTTGGCCGTATGCCTCTGGAAGTGGACCTTCAGGTTCCCTTTCGTGGTGAAGCGGCTGCCGCAGACGTTGCATTTAAAAGGTCGCTCACCTGTGTGCGATCGTATGTGGATCTGAAGCGCTGAGTCACTGCCGAACACCTTGCCGCAATAGCGGCATCGATGCTTGAAGAACGGCTCTCCGCGACCGCTTCCGGATTTCGAGTCGTACGGAGAAAGGCGGGAGCCTTTTCCGCCCCTGAACGCCAGCTCGTCGGCCAGGTTGTTCGCCAGTAGTCCTTGACTGGCGTTGTCCAACACCTCCTGGGCTCTCTTCTGCAGCATCTCCAGAGTGTTCGGCTCGTGCAACGGTGGAGGATCGGTATTGGTTATTATCGACGAGGCTAAGGAAGAACTGATCGAGCAGAGTGGCGGTATCTGATGAGACATCGGCACCTGGCTACTGGTGCTAGTAGTCGCGGTTGTGCCCGTCGTGTTCGACGAAGCCAACGGTAGATTCAGCGGGGAAGCGCTGTTGGTTGGCGTTGGCCGTTCCTGAGCCAGGTTAGGCGTCATGGGAGCAGGCGAGGATTGCTGATGACTTGGTGGACGTGACGACGGAGGCGACGTTAGGCTCGATAGAGGTTTAGGCTGGATGATGATAGGAGACGGAGATATTTCCTTGATATCCGACGGTTCGCCCGGGCCTTGCTGTTGCACCGACTGACTGTGCGTGATGGACAGCTGCTGCTGAAGCTGACTGATCAACTGCAGCTGGAACACTTGCTGATGCTGCAGGGTGTACAAGGTGCTCTGCAACAGCGCCAAATCTTGCAGAGCTGCCTCGCTATCCGCGCCACCGGCCAAAGCTGTCGCTGCGAACTGTGCGACCGCAACTTTTGTGTTCTGAAGAGCTTCCAGGGTGACGTGACTAGTTCCAGCGGGCGGGAATAGGCTAGCAGGCGTGCCGCCTTCCACGAAGTTGTTGTTATTCTCCGCATCCTGCCTGTGACGCATCTGCTTGCGCGATCCTTCCTCGTCGTCCTCTTGATCGTCCTGTTCGTCCACGCCTTCCTCTTCATCCTCCTCCAGAGCGTCTTCCTGATCCTTGTCATCTTCGTCGCCTTGATGGGACCTGGATGCCGTAAGGTCGACGGCTTCGTCGCCACCAGCTCCTCCACCACCACCACTCTCTTCGCCATCCGACGTGAAGTCATTTTCTTCTCCTGTAACACATAATTATCACGGTTAGTAATAAGTTTGGTTCTCGATGTTTATTGACGCGTTAGATTATTATAATTCGTTAAACGAATAATTTCCTATAATTTCGCGATTAACTTTAAATGCTTTATTGATATTTTTTCGTATACTTGAACATTCTGAAGCGATAAATGAGTACGCGAGTACGTTATACTATTCAAATTTCGTGGAAAAAAATAGCATTGTTTTAGCGATAAAATAAATATGACGTATGCACGAGTATATTTATATTTATAATAGAATTCGAATCGCAACGTTCCATCGTGGTTATAAAATTCTAATGCTTCTATCAAAGAGGAAACAATGAGCGTCAAAGTACTCGAGAAGCATTTTATAGTATTCATTTATAACGTATACATACATCCGTGTTTTCCGAGTGAAGACTGACAAACTTGATTCTTATTAAATTATTCAATTTTTTTTTTTCTTTTATCTTTAAATAGCGGGAGGGAGAGAGATATGGAAGCCTGTTTGAGCTATGCATTACTTCCTGTACAGCGAAGACAACATCTAGGCGAAGAAGCCATGCCAGTTTCATTTGTATTCAACGTTTATATCATTTGTATGTATCGCACTAATGATGAAAAAAAAAAAGATGAATAAAAAGCGTCGCTCGTACCGTGTGTTCTATGAATTACAAATAGTTAATCATGTTACCGATGCAACAAGAGGCATTTGATGAACGACCTTTACATATTAAGACGAGTAAATGGTATTGAATTTTTGAAACGCTATGCAGGTGTTCGTTATCCTCGTTCGCTATCCTAAATGGTAATCATTGACTCGAGAGATTCTATGATAAATTGTAGATGTTACATTTATAGAAAACACCTCTTTGGTGGAAACAGAAAATACTGTAGGCGACCGAGGCAAATCCGATTAAAATAAAAATTCAATAAAAACAAAGATTTTTAAGTTCCAAAAACTTTTTATCATTAATATTCAAATTTAATAGGTATTATGAGTTTGTAATGAAAAGTGAACTTTCTAAATTTTGACTATTATTTTTTTCACCATTAAAAGAAAATGATCCGATTCTCCTTGGTCTATCCTTTAACGTTATTACATAATAAATTAATTCTTTTTGTACTCATAAAGACTCGAACCTTTAAACCTATTGCTTCTCATTTATAACTAGACCGAGGATTTTTATGCATCTATAAAAAAATTTGAAAGCACGAAAATACACAGAATACACATGACAAGCAAAAATACATAAATTAACCTAAAATATAGCGTTCATTAAAATATTTAGTGATTCGAACAATTGCCTATTTTGCTGTTATTAATTATATCTATAAAAGTATTAATTTATAACGAATTAAACGAAAATGAGATTGGAAAAGTGCGTTATTCCCGAAGTATTTGAAATCAAATGCATTTACTTTCTCGAAGAAAATTGGTAACTGTTGAAATAATATTCATTTCTTGTGAAATTGTTGTAACCAATGAAAAAATAGACTGTGTCGTTATTAGAGACAATGTCCAAGACCTGGATTTTGATATTTTGCAATTGGAATCGGTGCTGGGTTAACTAATAAGCAAAATAAGCACGTGCTTAAGGCATCGTGGAAAGGAGAAGGGGCAGCACAGAAATTTTCTGCATTTAAAAATCTTTCATACAGCAACGACACCTGTATAAGAGAACCTCAAAATTTGTTAACTGTTTAGAGCCTCTAACGGAGTTAATCCAATACTGATTAGAATATAAGAATGTGACGTTAGACTGAGCGAGCCATTTTATTATTCACACGAGACAAATATGACGAAGAGTTTACGAATGAGTCGCATTAAATTTATCACATAACTCACGAAACTACGCTATAATCGATAATAAAAATGCATTTAAAGGTTTCAATGTTTAGTAGACTTCAAATTAGTTTCGTATGATTCGAAAAATATTACCATGAACGACTCATAAAAATACTGTGCGAACCTAGCACACAACTACACTGTTCCTTTGATAAACAAACAATTGTGATGAGAGACAATTGCACGAATGAAAATTATCCTTATATTTTAGTTTTAGATAATTTACAGTTTTGGAACCTCCACAGACTTTCTCCGAATAAAATTTTGTAGAAAATATTCGTTTAAAACGTGAAATGTTTACACGAAGCTCCGATACACACAATCTCAATCATCGAATCTGAATCTTCAAGCTCCTATCGAGACCTTAATTTCTAGGTAACCATTATAAACATTCAGAACGATCGAAATTACCAACGAAAGAATATTTCAAATCGAATCTTTCCTTTCATCAGGAAAAAAAGTTGAACAACGCACCGTATAGATGAGACACATTTTCAAAGGGTCAATGTCTGGTCACGAATTTAAGAAGCTTCGAAGATAATAGTTTCACTCTAAGAATAGTCTAACGCGTGAAGATGAAAGCTCATAAGGTTTCGCTCCACGATTGAAAGAGTCGCCAAGGCTGGAACAGGCCGGACGCTTGGCAGGTCGGGGCGCGATAGTTAAAATGTACAGTGTCGCTGTGAAACCGAGGCAGAATGGCTAATCGGTGTCGTTCCGATTTTATTTACCACCCAGGTTTGTCCACACCGATCACGGAACGTACGTGCCGATAATTTCTTCGAAAACCGTAACCGACGACACTCACAGATCCACACGCGTCGCGACGCAGCAAAAATATAGAGAACCATCGTAGTACTACGCTTAAACCGTGCCAGAAGAGAAACAACAAAAGAGCGCCGGAGGATAGAGGATCGTGCACATTCGTGTCAATGATAAGAAGCGGCGATTAGTATTCCCCGGCACGGCTTGTGAAACCCGTACCGCTGGAAACTTTTAATACGCGCGCCGGGTCCAATGAAAAATGGAAATCGCGCAATTACTATTCCCGGCGGGACAGCCAGACCCGTTCGAACCGCACCAGTTAACGTTTCACTCGGCACCGAACCGACCTCACCACTGATCCACTACGGAACACGAGTCGAGCTCCGAAACTTGCCACCACTCGTGAGACCAAAACGAGAGGAGACGCGACGGAAAGAGAATTCACAGAAAGTGTCGCGTGTCGGCGTGCGTTCAAGGTCAGCGTTGCGTACCGGAAGATCGGGGGCAAGAGTGTCTGGAGGGCCTGCAGGTGCCCTGTTTGATCCCCCGGCACTCGAGGCGGCGCGTGATGCTCCATCTCATGAGTTGCATGTCTCCTCGGCACCGCGGAGGAGGCTCGTGCGTAGCGCCGACTCACGGGGGCGCGTGGAAGCTGCGCTGCGTTTCGACCGGACGTCCGCGTGTCAACGGTGTCATCCGGCAAGGACGAGAACCGACTGATCGCTTGGAAAAGAGCCGGCCTGGGCGTAGGTACCGTCGGCCAACGTCACGCGTCACCCTTTCCCCCACTGCACCGCCTAGTCAGCCCCACCAATGGCTCTCCTCCCACCACGCGCAAGCCTGTACACTCCGATTATGACAAGGAAGGCGGCGCGGTTCATAAATCAGGGGGTAAGGGGCGGGGCCTGCGCGAACCACTCAGCGGCTGGTTATTAATTATTATACAGAGGGAGACCCCTTCTCCGTGGTTCCACCTACGCCGCGCAACTTCCGGATCCACGGCGCTGCGTGCGAACCGGCCACCGAGTGACACGCTCCAAGCGTCCCGCTTTCGATTTTGTTCCCCGCTCGGGATTCTTGGCCTGGAGGGGGACAGAAAAGTGTGAATTCGAGGCGCCCGATAGAGCCTCTTTGGTTCTCTGGAATGCGTCTAGACATCTCTTTCTTTCCCCCCCCCTTTCTTTTTTCTTTTTTTAGAAGGGATTCTTGAATTGGAAACGAGAATGGAGATTTAAGAATCTGGCGATAGAAGAAAAGATACATATAATTTTTTTGTAGAAATGGTGCAAGCCTCGGGTTTTTTAAATTATCGAGGCAAAGTGTTTATTGTTGACACTTTTTTCTTTACGACGTTTAATCTTTCGTATATTTTATCGGACTATTTTCGGAAACCGATTTACGATACCTATGACTTTTTATAAATTATTGAAATATTTTTTTAAAAATTGCACAAGCAATTTTTCTAGTTGAGAAAAGATATTTTGGAAAACTTAGGATGTTAATTTGTGAATGATAAACTGTGGGAAGGTATAAGATAGTTCGAGAACATGCAAATTAATCTTTCAAGTTAGTTACTGTTCTTATTTTCATTTTTATTTACTGTTTGGTTAGATAACGGTTTACATGATAGAAGAAAATGAATTTTCTTTTAGCGTTAATCTGGAAAATTATTTGATAATGTCACTTACCGAGAAGGGATCTATAGGTTTACGCAACGTTACAAGTTTTGTTTTATAAAAATAATTTAACAATGTTGGCTTTAAATTATTATATTATGCAAGTTTTCAAGTATGTACTACCATGCAATATATTTAAGCTCTTTTATGATCGAATTCAAATATTTTCATCTTGATTATTGCGTATAAAAAATCATTGCAATTCTGCTGCTTAAAATAGAAGCACGATAAAAGTTAAACACACATTTTGAACACATACGAATATTAATTCAATAGAAATTTGAACGATTTGTTTGAAAGAAATTAATGTAATTTTATTTGTATAGGTACAGATTTTTAAATACTCATTTTATTACTTTTAGTGTGGTAATCTGAAAAATTTATTACATTTGAAATATTATACTATTCATTATCATTTCTTTCACATTATAAAATGAGAAGCGATTTGAGATCGATTAAGAAATTATTTCAAATTAAGATTTCACTAATTCTTTTTCTTTTCTTATTAACAATTTTGTATCTTCCGAAGACTTTAAGAATCGTCGACTAAACTTCCTAAAACTTCATAAATTTTGTTCAGAATAGAAGCTTTCACCGGTCGTCCGTCCTTGAAGAGGAAACATTAGGGAAAGATAACTGCCATTAAGCTTACGCGTTTTCACTTTTAACTGGCACGATATTCTTCGAAAAGCACAGCCCACACAAATGTATCATGATTTATGCCAAAAATGATAAAAAAATTATCTTTGAATTTAAACTAATTTTTTAGTTCTCCGTTTTAAAAATTCACTTTATTTTTTCACTTACGAAAGATCTTCAGAGCGTAATAAAAAAATAATTTCATATAATTTTTGAAACATCTATCAGAATGATCGATGATTTTCGAACCGGTCATGATAAATAAAGAATCAACAGTTTACTGAAAGAGCTTCTTAATTTGCTACCAATTACTCTGCTGGTATGTAACAGGCTTCGTAGGCGACAACACAGCGCTGGCTAGAACGTAGCTTTTCGAACAAAGAAACAGCTGGGCGTGTCGAACGCAGGCAACTGAATAGAACCTTACCGGATTATCTATACCGGGCATGAAATAGCTTTAATTCGATTACGTGTTATTGGGTGCGAACACCGGTATTTCATATGGCTTCGCGATTAGCTTCTGACCTCTTCAAGACTACGCAGCTCGCGTTAATGCAAAAACATTGAAATTTTATATTGTATATCTCGAAAACAGTTTCGCTTTGGTGTTCATAAATTGTTAATATCGTTATAAAATCGTCGAAATTAACGCGTCTCGTACCACAAGAAAAGTAAACGTAATGCCATTAAAATATTCAATTAAAAAATAATATTTAATCTGAATTTTTGACATTGATCAACATGGTTTTGTTTTAACACGATGAGAGAAATTGTGGAATTGCTCGTACAATTTTCTTTTTTTCGTTTATGTTTTTTTGTTATACATATGTTATATCTCTAATAAAAATGAAGTTGAAAAATTATTTGTTTTTAATNGATCTTTCCTTACGCAAAAAAGGAATACAAAACTAATATTTTTGTGCACGCAAACTTTGGGTCTTCCGTTCTTTTTCTACATTAAACAGTGACTCGANGCAAACAGTTCTAACGGACCTATCTTTGTTCGTCTAATGAAAATTCTTTTTCCGCCATCCTAAGTGGCACGGAACGTGTTAATAAAATCAAATATTATTTACAAATTGCCGTATTATTTTTTCTAATTGTAAATTTTCTCAATTTACATTCATAAAGTTGCTAAATTTTTCTTATCCCTAAATCAGTAATTCCTAACTTTTTTTCGGCCATGCCTCACCTAAGCATCTTTAAAATCCCGATGCTTTTTCCGTGACATATAATTCTTATTATTTAAAAAGTGAACTCTTATTCAACGCGGAGGAAGCCTAAAGCCCGTTATCTTGGCCTAAACAAGCTTCCAAAGAACGTGGAATCCATGAAACACAATATAAGAATTTATAATGTAAGTATACACATTTATGCGACAAGACCCTTCAATTATAATAACTGCGAGCGCGCACATATTTCTTTCTTCTAAGATCGCCAAACTCATCTTAATCAGGAGCGTAGGTTATCTAAACTTTACAAACAATTGCTCTTAATAAC
>SMSQ01011501.1:0-24916 GCA_019453375.1 Ctenoplectra terminalis | reverse complement strand
AACGCGGTATTTTGTAGGAACTTATACATCGTGTTGTGGGAAGGTTATGTGTATTTTTCTTAAACAATATCGCAAACAGTTCTAACGGACCTATCTTTGTTCGTCTAATGAAAATTCTTTTTCCGCCATCCTAAGTGGCACGGAACGTGTTAATAAAATCAAATATTATTTGCAAATTGCCGTATTATTTTTTCTAATTGTAAATTTTCTCAATTTACATTCATAAAGTTGCTAAATTTTTCTTATCCCTAAATCAGTAATTCCTAACTTTTTTTCGGCCATGCCTCACCTAAGCATCTTTAAAATCCCGATGCTTTTTCCGTGACATATAATTCTTATTATTTAAAAAGTGAACTCTTATTCAACGCGGAGGAAGCCTAAAGCCCGTTATCTTGGCCTAAACAAGCTTCCAAAGAACGTGGAATCCATGAAACACAATATAAGAATTTATAATGTAAGTATACACATTTATGCGACAAGACTTCTTCTAAGATCGCCAAACTCATCTTAATCAGGAGCGTAGGTTATTTAAACTTTAAACACAATTGCTCTTAATAACCCATTCCCGGATTGCCCCCCTTAACTCTCTATAGCCCGAATTTTGTCCGCTTATTGTAGAAAAAATTACGATTGATTACAGTTTCTCACTTTGATTTGAAAATGTTTTAACTAACAATTACCGTAGATGTATCATGGTGTCGCTACAGTAATACAGTAATCAAATTTAATAGTGCAGCGGTAACTAAACAAAATTAATTTTTAAAAATATAGATACATCAGTTTGTAACTTTTAAGTCACACGGTCCCACAGAGGGTTAAAAATCAAATTGTCTTCCGAAATACCTCCACGTTGGGAACCACGGTTTTTAATAAAACAAATTTCTCGCTAAAATCGATTCCTAATTTATTATTCGTTGTAATTTAGAACGCAAGAGGACCGACCAGAACTATTTCGCCGTGGACCAATAACGGCGAAACAAATCCTGACACGCGTCGAATAACGTAGCGTGCAGCGTGCAGGTGGTTGCAGCAGGGGTTCAGGCACGGGGCAATAATCCACGTAGTCCCTTTCTCGACTGGCCAACTTCCTGCAGGTCAGAAGCTCACGCAGGCATTCAGTGACTGGTTGCGCAACGTCCGAGCCAACTGCCCCGGCCGTGGTTCAAGCAACCGAGCGACTTTTGTCGAAAGCACAACCTTGGTGCCTCCGACGGATGATTTATATCCGCCAGTAAATCATAAACCGGAGGAGAGCTGCGCTCCAGCGGAGGTTAACGAGCCCCTGGGCTCCGCGACAATGCGAAAATGGGTCGGAAGTCATAATTCACGTCCGAGAAGCAGCAGCCAGCCTGCTTCCTGCTCGGAGGAGCATAAACATTTCACTTGAAAGAAACTACGAATTTGCCAGGAGGAACACGCTGATAGACGGTTCCTCTCC
Source organism: Ctenoplectra terminalis (assembly GCA_019453375.1). Taxonomy (NCBI): domain Eukaryota; kingdom Metazoa; phylum Arthropoda; class Insecta; order Hymenoptera; family Apidae; genus Ctenoplectra; species Ctenoplectra terminalis. The sequence continues at coordinate 23,478 of SMSQ01011501.1, read as the reverse complement.
GACTTTCACGAGCCCGAAGAGCTAACGCCTCGCAACCTGGAAGACACTTCCTGTCGGGGGATCTTCGATCTCCGCTGACGAGTTTCCTTGAAATTTACGGGCATCGGTACACGCCCCGCTGCACAGGTCGTCGTACAGCTAATTTTTCGATTAAACGAGACGCTTGATCATAGATTGATACCGATCCACAAATCCTACTGGGTTCCCGGAAATCTTGGGACGCTTTTGACACAATCGGATCAAGAGGTTCACGCTGTAACGCGACATCGATACAATGCGCATGTACGAAACAAGAGGCACCATCGACAGGAGGGACCATCGCGATGGACGCGTGATTAGCAGAGGAGGTTTTTCCAGGAGGCAGAGAGGGTTGGTGCATCCTGTGGAGTACAAGGTCGCGGGACAAAAGAGGCCGATCGATAAAAGCAGCGGCCGAAGAATCGTTGCGGGGGTCGTTGCTCTCTCGAGTCACGGCGCATCGGTGCCGAATACGAAAGGGATTCGTACTCGCAGTGACGGGGTCGAGTCTCGTTTAAATAAGTTAGCAGCGTGGCTCGGCGCGGTGTGGCGCGGTGTGCCGTGGCGGCAAGCGCGGCGGCAAGACAGAGGGAGGCAGGGAGAGATAGAGGAGGAATGAGAAATGAACGGGGAAAGAGAGACGCCGAGGGAAATTGCACGTGGCGGGCCACGATTGGCTCGCACCTGTCTCCTCGGACCGCCCTCCTTCAGCCGGGATCGCATGCCTGTGTACCCCTATATAATACGCTTTCTTACTCGTTGCATACGCGGCTGGTTGCACCGCGTGCATGTGGATGCACACTTTCTCACTGGGCCAAGGTGTTCGTGCCGTGTAATGAACCACCGCTGCCCGGTTTGCCTCCTCCGCCTCCCACTACGACGTCGATCCGTCGCAGTCGCCGATTGGAGTGGGGTACCGGAACAAAGTGGTGGGGTACGGAAGGTTCTCTCGGCAAGTAAAGGACAGACGATAGTACATATTATACTTTTGTACGGGCCGTGAGGAGACGGTGGGGGCGGTAGCCAGGCATAGCCGCGGTTGCACATGGTTAATCTATCTCCGGGTAGACACTAAAGCGCAAGATGGAAGTCTCCTTCCATTACGATTGCCATATTTGCAACTCCAAGCCCCCCCCTCGTTCAACACCCCGCTCGCGATCTTCGCGTCCGGGCTCCCTTTGTTCGCGAGTGACTGCTGTCGGCTCGATGAGTTACGAGCGGATCGTTTTTCTCTTCGCTGGGGGCTCGCTCTATGGAATGGAATAGGATGCGAGTGGACGGCGGGAGGGGACGCGTGTTACTGGGACCACAGGTGCCGATTTCGTCGATCGTTCGGCTGTGTTTGACGGGTTAAACGCCACACCGATTTTGGTCGATCTTCCGTTGGGCTGTGTGGTACGATATTAATTGAAAAACATTTGGTCCCAAAATAGTTAAAAATTTAACAAGAAAATTGTAGAGACCTGCAAAGGAAGGCCGTATTCTTGTTTAACGTGATTCAATTAGAATCCATTGATGAATTATAAGGCATTATTTTTTGATTATTTTTAAATTGATACTGTTAGCTCTCAGAAACCAACGATGCCTAAACGAAAATTTCAGCGTCGGTCCGGAAGGACCGGCGTGGCGCTTAACGTGTTAATGAGCACCTTTTTTTTTCTTTTTTTTTTTAATCGCTGGTAGTGTTGCTCCTCTCTGGCGGTGATTCTCGTAGTTTTTGGAAACGCGTAGTTCGGCTGATCCGGAATGAGCAACTCGCTCAGGACTTGCTTATTACGGATCAGGGACACTGTTCGGTTTGTTTTTGTTCTCGAACGGAAAAAGAGAACAGGGAAAACGAGCGGCAAACCATAAAGTGGTCAGCCGAGTAGCGATATTATTCTTTGCGAAAGGATGTAACACCCGGAAATTGCTAATACTAATATGAGAAAGTATTGTATATGTTCTATCCTTTTTTTATTAAACGATGTCATTGTTCGTTTGACCATAAAGATTTATGGCTTCTCGCTTTCACGGACCTCTCACTCGTCCTCGAATCTCGCACTCTGCGAACGACTTGAAAGATAGAAGAGGGGATAGCGAGTTGCTTATTTCGAGCCAGAAAACAGTCGCTTATTACGTATCGATAGTGTATTGTGAAACGATTTCGTTGATTCGAATTAAGGTAATTTCGCGTGAGATGGTTTGATCCCGTACAGGCTATGAAATATTCCATTTTTCAGCTGTTTTTAGTGGTACACTGAATATTATAAACGTTAATATTAGTATCTAAAATCCACTTGTATCGACTTTAACAAATTTATTTTTCCAGTTTAGATATCGATTAAATTTACGACGCACTGATTCTTTTAATAAAAGTGGGTCAACACTCCTCAACTTACTCTACGCGCAACGTTATGTGTAGGATTTGTTTAGTTATACTTACGGTGACTATACGTCCTTTGTTCAAAAGGATAATCCTTTATTCTTTTTCTAAAATGGTCATTTTATCCTTTATTTTGTGAACTGAAATAGTAAAATCGTGAAACTTTGCTTATATCTCTCTGGATCTAACGTCCCCACTAACCGAATATTTTCATTACCGAACGATACGTGGACCAGTGAAAAAACCCAATTAAAAATCGAAAAAATCAAACGCAACTTTGTGATGAATTTTACACAATTTTACGAATTTTCAAAACGCAAACCCGATTTATTAAAAAAAAATTTATTCTTGTAAAAAGTATAAAGATAAATGTTTCTTAACACTAAACCTACCAAAGCGGTCAAATGACCGTTTCGTAATTTCCTCTCCAAATTTTATAAATTATTAACCGTGCACTTCTGAATATTTTTTTTTGATTTTCCGTAAAATATATGGTCAAAGATTTGTTTCTCTAGCATTGTGTATTTTTCCAAGTATCTATTATTGTAATTTCTTTGATACAAACAGGTACAGTTTAATCGTCGGTAAGCTTAGTGTTAAACGTGAAACAATTTCTGATTTGTCCTTTATTCTTTCGAAAAAAAGTATGGTCACCGTAGTTACACTGCACACAGTGTGCATAGAGTAATCGTTGAAATCACTCTACGCGTTTCTGTTCGAACAAATAATGAGTATTGTTTTAAAACTACGAGGGTTCGCTAAACGATTCCTGAAGGATTAAAAACTGTGAAGAATTCAGTGACGATGAAATTCATAGAAATGTGTTAGTATTTAAATGATTATACATCTGCGTTGATATAGGTATCGATCTTGTGGTTTGGAAATATTTTACATGGCTGAGAAAGGGGATAGTATTAATTAGAATGTGGCGAAGTATAAGATTTAATTGACTGGAAAGCATTCACGAGGTCCAATTCCGTGTAGCCGTTATATTATAGTATCGACTGCTGCTGCCATCTGTTCACTATTTCGTTTAAACCGCAGTTTAGAGGGGAAGGGGAAGTGTTAGATAGTTGCTAGTCGCTCCATAATGTCCTAAATTCGCAACTAAGCCGGCGAATTTAAATACTTAATTGCACACGAAGCCTCTTACCAGTATTACAAATACAATATTCAAAGCGATCTTTTTTAAAAATAAAAATAAAAATCATACACAGTGTTTTTGATAAAAGGAACTCGGAAAACTGATCGAACCGAAATATTAAATCTATTTTATTTATGATATACAGGGTGTTCGGTAACTGGTGGTACAAGCGAAAATGGGGTGATTCTACGTGAAAAAATAAATCGAAAATATGGAATAAAAATTTTTCGTTTCAGGCTTTGTTTTGGAGAAAATCGATTTTGAATTTTCGCCTAGTACACGTGCACTTGATCATGTCTCGTTATAATGGATCTCATTGTAGATTATTGTCTCGGCAGAATGGGCAACATTTTCAGCAATTTCAGTAATAATAAACTTTGTGATTACTTGGTAATTTACGTGTTCCATCGAGACAATGATCTACAGTGAGATCCGTTATAACGAGACATGATCAAGTGCACGTGTACTAGGCGAAAATTCAAAATCAATTTTCTCGAAAAAATGCCTCAGACAAAAAATTTTTATTCGATATTTTCGACTTATTTTTTCACGTAGAATTACCCCCTTTTCGCTTGTACCACCAGTTATCGAACACTCTGTATATAAATTTATAACTAGTCGCGTAATCTTGAAAAATTAAAACAAAATAATCTTTGAATTTTTGTCTTGTTAAATTTGTTTTTTTAAACAATTCGAAATTACAACTAATATTTTTAATAGAAGCAAATCTTTATAAATATTATGTTTTATATTGGTTTGTAGAGTTATTATTCGTAAATGAAAGTATTTCCGAATATAAAAATACAGCAGTTAGTTAATTGATTATACAGCGTTTCGCACACTATCTAAATAAAGAAATCTGGTTGTTTCGAATGAAGAGACCTTGGCTTCAGGTCTTTTAGAGCTTTAAAAGATGAGAGCCATTCACGGAACCCTTGGGTCATCGTAAATCATGTTACACGTGGGTCCCAAAAACACGACAGAAAGCAACGGCTGTGCATTTGTCGGTGTACCTAACATCTTATCCTTCTTATTATTACTGCTTAGTTTCGAAAAATTGAAAGAGGGCTTGTTCGAAAATGTATAAAAAAAATTATTAAAATTTATCGAATTCGACAAAATTAAAAGTTTTCCGAGTTCCTTTTATTAACAACACGGTATATAATTTTAATTTTTAAAAAGGATCATTTTGTTTTCTTGTCTAAGTAAAATTCAGAATATTTGCAGTGATTATTTCTGAAAATCATAATAATTCAAAACTAATCAGACTCCATTACTTAACACATTACCAACCATACGAGATACGTTTGTTTACGTACTTTTTAAAAGATACCTGAAAAGATTTTTAAGGTGTCCCACGTTATAGGAGATATTAACCCATTCGCTGCCAAGGACGAGTATACTCGTCCTACTTTAAATATGTTATAACATGCAGGCTTTTGAATTAGCAAATTTTTTGTGACCACAAACATAAATATAGAAATGTAAAAAACTTGAAAAAATACTACAAATAAAATTTTTTACAAAAATTATACTTTATTTGTTATTTAAAGAGAATGATCTTTTACAAAAAATATAAATGGCAATGGGAAGGACTTCATATAATTTAGGCTTGTCGGCGAATGGGTTAATACAAAGTTTGAAAATAAAGCTCATTGAATTTCTCTAAGCGTATTGTGGAACAAAATTCCATAAAAGTAACAAGAGATATCACTTAAGCGTAACACGCCGATTTCAATGAAATTTCCATATGAGAGAGTGTTTAAAAAATATTCGACACAAATTTTTTTTTTATCTACAAGCATCTATATTTAGAATGTGAAAACAGCCCTCAAAGTTAAGGATGAAAAATATATTTTCCTCGGTATTTCGGAAACTATTCACACCAGCACATAGTTAACCCTCTGTGGTGCCATGTGACTTAGAAGTTACATAGTTACGCATATGAGTTTTTAAAATTTTATGTTATCTATTTATTATTGTATTGTTAAAAATACTGTAAAATAGTTTATCGTATTATTTAATTTTGTTACTATATCGAAAATTGTGTAAAGCGAGGAACTGTAATCGATCGTGATTTTTTAATCTGATAAACAGACAAAATTTGGATTATAGAGGATTAAATCTGTTATTAAATATTGCACAATTTTGTTGTGAAGTGGATAGTTTCCGAAATATCGAGGAAAATACATTTTTCCTCTTTAATATTGAGGGTTATCTTCACCTTCTAAATATGGATGATCGCAGATAAGAAAAAATATGTGTCAAATATTTTTTTAAATCCTATCTGATATGTAAATTTCATTAAAGTCGGCATGTTACGCTTAAGTGATGTCAGAATTACATATATCGAATGTAAGGATGAAAAACGAGAAATCTCCTCAAACGGTAAGCAATGTGTTCATCAATAATTGAGCCGTTTAATGTAAAAGCGGCGTAAATAAAAAAAGCCGAGTAATGAATAATAAGGGATGAAATAAAAATTCTGGAAAATACAATAATATCAAAGACACGTTACATCTCTTTTATGTAAGTCTGCAAAGTTATAAGTTAAGATAGTAATATTGTTTCCTCTGAAAATTAACCCTAGAACGACACTGTGGGGTCGCAGGAACCGCAGCAAACTTTAATCGTCTCTACAGGAACATAGATAAATATTAGCATATCGAGGTTTCGTATACTCTCCTAATTTACGTCAAAGTTTAGGAAATAACGTAAAAAGGAAAATTTTTTGTCCATTTTTATTCATTTTATAGACCTTGTAGCGTCCCAGACGGTTTTTGTAACGCAACTGTATCTTATTCACTTGAACCTCTAAAAATACAAAGACACGATAATATTATACTTTTAAAGTGGATTTAGAACTATAAATAGTGATTCGAGCAGCCACAATAGTATTATAAAGAATTCAAACCGAAAGAATACTTTCGTCCTTCAAATAAATTTTTTTTTTATCTCAATACTTCAAATAAAGACAAAGCATCGTGTAATTGTCTTTTCACAGAGTATCTAAAGCAGAATAAAAAATGAATTTTTCAAATGTCTTCAATAACATCGAAATTATCCAACATGTCTTTAAAAGCTACCCCGCGACCCCACAGTGTCATACAAAAATACAACAGTGTCGTTTTAGGCTTAATACGCAATCATTTTATTCAATATAGTTGTACTAAACCAAATAGGCAAAAAATCGACAAACATCGCTTTTGCATTAAACGTTTCAATTAATAGTTGAATCACGTTTGTATACAAACGAAGATTGCTCCATTCAAACAAACCCTATTCGCGATTTAAAACAACATTCGCCTCGACTTAAAATTTCCCGACAAGCCGATCTGTCAGCTGGACAAAACGGCGATAGAGTATCTACCCGCCGAACCGCTTGTAAAGCAATCCTGGCGCTCAACATCTTCGGATCTCCCGCTCGCTCCACAATCGTACCGAAACCACGATTCACAGTTCCCTCCTGCTGGTACCCCTAGACTTCCCACCCCTTTCCTCAAATCTCGGACATTTTCATCGTACGAGTCGTAGCAGGAGTTATTGCAATCCGCGTGTTTGTTAGCCGATCAGTAACGCGTTAACCGTGTCCGGGCTTTGTTATCTTTGAACGAAGGCAGCTCAGAAACAAAAACACCGTCCGCCGAGCATGAAGTAATAAAGAACCTCGCGAGCCGGCGCGACGGTCTGTCGAGCGAAGGGGCGAGACGGAGGAAGAGGCGGAGAAGGTGGTGGTTGCGGCCGCGAAGAGGGGAAGGCGGGTGGACCCGAAGATCGTTCGGCGACCTGTTAAGTAACTAGCAGATTTACAGGGCTCTATCTTATCGACCGGCCGCGTACACCGTCCCTCGGTGTGCACGCTTATTTATTCGTTTGCAAATGAATAAAGAAGGCCGATCGATGCTCGCGGACCGGAGCCGCAACGCTACAAGTCGCTATGGATTCCAATCTAGAAGTAGAAGTTGGCCGGGCTGCGAGCAGAGGGGGGGGATGAGGCCAGGTCTGGGCATGTCATACGCGAAACCCTTATCTCGTCCGAGCGAAATCATGATCGTTCCTCGCGCGAACTTCCCCGTGGGACAGCCAGCTACACCAATTCACGGCCGCAACACGGAGTGTGAGAGGGTTTTAATGTTACCGCTGCTCGGCCTGGGAATTTATCGTTATTTGTAATCGCGGCCGGTCGAGTTTCTTGGCGGTTCGCCTTTCGGCGGCCCTCCGCGCCCTTCAGGGTGTACTCCTTTTGTATTCCCCGCTCGATCGGAACTCTCCTTCCCTGTCGAACGAATCGCGATCCGTGGGTCCGTGCTCGGCGGAAGGACCGCGTGAAAAATCGCTAGATATCGGAGTACACACCGCATGGGACGGTGGTTAACGCGCGGTTTATCTGCCAAGCGGAGAAATCAATTCTGATCTAATCCCGACTAAGAGTACTTTGCTTTGCGATCACTCCATGAGCAGGGATGTGTTTCGCGAGTAAGAGAGGACTTGTTTAGAACCGAACAACTGATGCTTTAGGACATTTTTGGGGAATTTAGAAGATATAGGGTAGGTTAATAAATATTATTTGCGAGCTAATTTAAACGATTTTTTTCTTTAATTAGGTTTGGTTTCATGTTTTCGTTAAGGATATTGCAGGTGGAGTTCCGTCTTTTATTTCTAGAAGCTACTTGTGTATAAATTATCGGTTAGGGTGGAGCAAACCGGATCGTTTTCAGTTTCATAGTGGAAAAATAATAGTAAAAATTTAAGAAGCTAACTTTTTATTACAAACTCGTAATTAATAATCATTTAATCCGAACAGTAATGATAAAACATTTTTTTGAACTTAAAAAACTTTCTTTTGACTGAATTCTTATTTTTATCCGATTCGCGACGGTCTACCTTACCTGCTTATCCTTAAATTTTTTATTTAAATCACGCAGCAAAATATATGGTACTTCTCACAATTAGACATTTTCCTATGTATTGTATAAAATAAAGTTAAGCGTTTATGCAGAGTGGTTTTCGTGTAAAAAAATCATTAAAGTGATAAAACCCAAGTTTTTTCTAGTGAAAATACTTGTAAAAGAACGGTTTAAATACACAAGAAATAAGATTTCTACTCGAAAGGTTTATATCATTCTTTCATATCTTTACTATTAGCATACGAATAATACTGTTTGCACCTCGACTAAAAATGATCCACATAAAACATCGTTGTCGTCGCAATCGGCTTCGAACCCTCTTCCGACGGCAACCGCAAACCAAGGCGTAATAATCGTAATAATCATCGCGGCAATAACGAGCGAAAGGCGTGGCACGTGAGAGAACCCGAAGAAAGGGGGCGTGCGTGCTAAACTGCTGGCGTGCGTGCTAAACTGCTGGCGTGCGTGCTCGCGTTATGATCAAGACAGAACCCTTTTACGACGGATTATTATTTAAATGCTCTCAGGGGCCCGGTCGAACGATACGAATTGGAGGAAGAAAGAGAACCAACACTTTCCGGATACCTTTGGGTCCACCTTTCTTCGAACGACTTTAAAATTTTCTTCGAACAAAAGTTGGATAATATACCCTGTAAAGAGTACTGTAGTTAAATTTAATCTTCTATAGCACAATTTTTGTTTAATCAATAGAGAAAAAATTACGATTAATTACCGTTTTTCACTTCGATTAAAAAATTTTTAAATCTACAATTGCTGTAGATTGGCTCTCTGGTACCGGTACAGTGATATAATAAAATTTAATAGTGTAGTGGTAACGAAATGTAATTATATTTTAACCCTTTGCACTCGAAAGACTCGAAAGACTCGAAAATGGATTTTAACGAGTATTTTCTAAAATATTGCACGAATCAAAGTTGTCAAGCTTAAGAATCAATATTAAGTCTTGTATAATGGAAAGATACGCGAAAAGTTGAAATAAAATAATTATATTAAACGCGATTCGAGTCGCTGCATTAATCCAAGTGGTGAGCGAGAGTCACCTCTCGAGTGCAAAGGGTTAAAACTATAAATACATCAGCATGTGTCTTCTAAGTCTCGTGGTGCTGTATAGGGTTGATACGAATTTAGATTTACTTGGAAAAAATATTGCAAAAGAAACTTAACCCTGCCACGATCTTCGAGATTTCTTCGATTCAACGATTCTTTCGTTTCTTTGAAACAAAGTTTTTAATTCTAAGAAAAACAGAGTTACTACATTACATCGAAGTGAGAGGTTACGGATATTAATAATAAATTTTTTATATTTGTCCCAAATTAGAAAATTCGAACGAAGAGCGAAAATGCGATTTGGTTGAATATGACCCAAGGGTCGTAGCAGGGTTGATCAATTCACAAACGTGTAAATGATTTTAAATAATTTACTGGTTTCAAAGCGTTAATTCATTTCGTAACGAGTATATTTCATCCCTGCAGACTATTTAAAAATAATTAAGAAGAATGTGATAAAGGTGTGCAATATTTAGTGAAACGCTCCAATAAAAGCTAATCTCTGCTCGGTATACGATAGGACCGAAGAGATCAAAGCGCGTCGAAATGAGAACCCATTTACAGGACTTTTATATCCGTTCGTCCCAATCTCGTTCACGATTAACAAGATTTTTCAAGAAAAATCGAACGGAGCCGAAGGTCGTGGAAGGCGAAGAAGTCGCGACAGCCCCTTAATCGTGAAGCCGAACTTGACCAGAGAGTTAAGAAGATTTGCGACGTGCCGATCGGTCACGCATCTTGCAGACCTATAACCGAACCATTTAGTTAACCTAATCTTCATTCGGCCGGGTGGTATAACTCCCAAGAGAGGGAGGCAGGCTGAAAGGGAAAGAGGAAGGCCGTGCGTGAGTGGATCATTGCGTGGCAGCGCATGTGAACATTGTTCTGAGCGCAATTTAAACGGCGTTTGACCAACGGGTCAATCTGCCGGCACTAATGCACTCATGCCTTTATAATAGACCGGCGAAAGTTATAGCAGAACGCGAAGATCGTTTCCTTTTCCTATTCGCCGATATTTACGAGGTGTACAGATAAGATTGTGACTCGCATATGCATGCGAGCGGCTCGCCCTCCGCTTCTTTCAACTCTGGGCCAGACTCGGACTGCTCCGACCCTGGTTTCACTGAACGATCAGGTAGACGGTTTGCGATTTTACAAGGATACACGGTAATTAAGTATCCCCCTCCGTTTATTCGCCGATCATCCTGTTAGAGGACGAGCAAACGGCGCGAGAGGCGAGAAAACGGAGCGAATGCTGCTCCCTGGGAAACCGGTCTAAAGGTTTTCGTTTAAAAATCGGAGCACTTGTTCCGACGAGCTGATCAGCGAGCTATTCGATATTTTGAGAATCGTTCGAACGGTATTAATTGAATGCTCAATGAGCAAAGCATGTGTAAAGGGAACTGGAGTTGTTCGGCTGCTTCCTCGCGTGTTCAATCGCGCTGGATTGAAACGAGACGATTTTCAAATAATAGTGATTTACCGGTCGGGAACGAGGAGATGAAGTTGTTGTCTGTTAATTTATGTATGGTTCGAGTTGTCGTTTATGAAGTTGTTTCGAGCGAAAAACTTTAATGACATACGAATGTTTAAGATTATTATCTTCGTGTGAAGTGTTTCGAATAGATACGTGTATAAATAGTGTTGATGAACTTTTTAGTATAATTCTTTGATTTAGCGTTCCTTTTATGCTACAAAGATGAGACTAGTTTAAAGGAGAATTGTATATTATTATTTTACGAACCGTATGAATAATTTTGTTTCATCTTCATCACCTCCCCTCCTCCCTTTTAAAATCTATGAAATCTTAAAAAAAAAATTGTTATTCGTCTTAGAATTAAATTTAAAAGTGTTTAAATATATATTAAATTTTAATACTTTTTGTTTCCTTAATAGAACATATTGTGTAGTTATAGATACTGTAAATGTTTTGGTTTTTGTAATGAATAAATAATTAATGTGAATCTGATTATTATTATTTAAGCCATTATTTGCAAAAGAAGGTTCTAAAAAATATATTTACATATTTCACCCCTTTTCCAAGCAAGACTTCTAGATTCGCTAAATTTTCGTAATTTTCAAATACGTTAAATATCATTAAATACATTTTGTATATATTATGAATCGACATACATTTTTTCAAGTATTCTTACTTTGTTTAGTATCGTCTCATATATATTTTCAATTCGCTGTAATTTTACTACACAGTTATTGTGGATGAATAGGTACCCTAAACCTTTTTATTATCCTCTCAAGGAAGCGTAAAATTATATTTTAAATCAGAAGTATTGATTTAACCCTCATCCGTTCTCCACTTTCCCAACTTAATTTACCCCTTGATATTAAATTGACACACTAGGAAAAATCAATATAATAAAAGGAGAAATAACTAAATTTATAAATTCTTTTACTGAAAATAAAAGAAAAATGAAATGTTTGTACATTTAAGTATACAATTTTTCGCATCGTTCATAAAATAATAAAGCAATGACGTACAAATACAAGATGCACCTGTTTTCTTACATTTACGAAAAATGCGTTAAATTGATGCAAGGGAAGGATAAAAATTAAGAACTTATGACGATTAAATCTTAATAACACCATGTACTTATATACCGTATACAAGTAGACATAATTAAAATGATTAAAATGAAATCTATTTCAAAGTACGAAAAATGAATAAGAATTAAGAACTTATGTCGATTAAATCTTAAAGTCCTAGGCTCTTTTATAACACGATATACCTATATATACCGTATACAAATAGACATAATTAAGATGATTGAAATGAAATCTATTTCAAAGTACGAAAAATTCGAAGCTAAAAGAGGAAGGGGATTGCCTTTGTACCATTTTACACGAAACACTCCGTATACATAGAAATACAGACAGTATATATTAACACATTGCTTACCATTCGGGAAGGTCTCCCATTTTTCTTTACTCATTCTTATACTTTGTCCTATGGCATTTTATCCTACAGTACTTTTAGAAAAAAAAACAATGAGCTTTATCTTCATGCTTTCTGTTATAAATTCCCACAAAATAGGATTTAAAATAATTTTTAAAGTACATTTTTGGAAATATTTGAACAAGTCCAACTCGTGCGGTTGGCAATGTGTTAACAAATATCCTTCTTTCTTGCTTCAATTATCTCTTACTTCCATTCCTTGTCCACAGAAGTCACCGAATCTTAATAATCGGAATAAACTTAACGAATTACTGTTTGATTAAATAAAGGAACGAATTAATGCTAGATTTTTCGAAGCTGTTTCATAGAAGCGCCTGTATTCACACCATTAGTAAGATTTACGCTTTGACCCGGCCAAGTTTTATCCGCTCGATTGGCAATGTCCAATGAGCGACGATTAATGCCACTCGTTTAGTTGGTTCGCGATAATTGCCATTGGCTTTAACTCACCGTTTGAAAACTGAATTATGCGCGTGAACGAAATTCTCGGACATCATTGAGATCAGTTCCCTCGATGATTCATAGCCGGACGAAATATTCGCGGAACAATTTCGAATCATGAAAACTGGCACAATTTTGCAGTTTTTGCGTGCTCATTCAACAACTCATTAACGGTGTCTGATTCTGATTGTCCTGTCATTTCAGATAATTGTAACACTGCAAATACTTGCTTTTTTTTCTAGAAGAAATAGAAAAGAAAATATTAGGATGGTGCATATGTCCAATTTTGACTATATATAAATTTTTACGTTCCTGTTTCCACTACATAGTTGTTTATGAGATAATCTTTTATAAAGTCCGATTATTTATTGCCAGAGTCATATTATGTTTAAAACACCTTTTCCCAAATTGTGCATTTTAGCCACGTTTTAAATATTTATTCCAAGTACAAATTTTGCGTATATTCGTATAATTTTCTTGTACGAACACGAACTTGATAATAGTGCTAGAAAAACTACCTTGAATATAAACAAAGCGTTTGGGAAGAATACTGTGAACCAGAGTAAAGTGCAGCGTTGATTTGTAAACTTGCATTCTAGAAATTTCTCTCTACAAAATTAGTTACGCGGTGGACTCGAAGCGTCAGTGGATAACGATGTATCGAAAGCACTGGTGGAAAATAATTCGCGAAGAATTAACACTAAAACTACCAAAGCGGTCAAAATGACCGGCTTGTAATTTCTCATAAAAATTCTATAAATTTACAAGGATTTAGTTTGGCGAATTTTTCGTGATTTTCTGTGAAAAATATAGGTAAAGATTTATTCTCCTTACTTTATGTATTTTTTAAAATACCTATCATTTTTATTTCTTTTGAAACAAATAGGTGTACTTTAATCGTCGGTAGGTTTAGTGTTAATATTAATCATTCCGTGGTATTATGACACTATTTTGTAAATTGTTAAGGTCAAAAAGCGACACGAGGTTACTATCATTTACTAAGAAAATCCGACATTTCATATGCACCAATCTAATGTAGAAATGAATTTACAATTGTACTGTAAATGCATTTTTATGTCAGTTTACAAGTGTAGTGTAGAGAGACCGTGTACCGATGACTCGGTATTTTCGTAGTTCTCGATTTATTTTAAAAAGAAGGGAAAAGCACAGAAAATGGAATGAAATTAATTTCACGATGCAATGCAAAGCGAATTTTACAACGATGTCTCACTACCAGCTGCACTAAGAGATTTACTGTTATCGACGCACAGCCATTGGAACAGAAAGCCATTACTTTACGTGCTACGATATACACGGTGATTCTAAAATACCCTACGTACGTGGAGAACGAAAAAATGTGTTGCGAACGAAAGGACACGAAAACTGTTTTCATTCTCTTTTTAATTATTAGATCACTTTTCTCAGTTGCGAAACAAAGATTTTGCAAAAATTTCTTACCACTTCGAACGAACTTAACCCTGTTGAGACCGAATTTTGTCTGCTTTTTGGAGAAAAAATTACGATTGATTACAGTTTTTCACTTTGATTTGAAAATGTTTTAACTAATAATTACTGTAGATGGATCGTGGTGTCACTGCAGTAATACAGTAATCAAATTTAATAGCGCAGTGATAACTAAACAAAATTAATTTTTTGAAATATAGATACATCGGTTTGTAACTTTTAAGTCACACCGTCTCATAGAGGGTTAATAATGTGGTAATTTTCTTTTACGTAGAAGTACACACAACATTAATATTTAACTATTAAACTATTAATATTTACCTATTAACCCTTTCGCTACGGTGCTCTAAGGACTAAAAATGCTACTGCATATAAATCAATACAATCTTTGTCGATATAACAAAAATATACATACATCAGTTTGTAACTTTTAAGTCACACCGTCCCGTAGAGGGTTAATAATGTGGTAATTTTCTTTTACGTAGAAGTACACACGACATTAATATTTAACTATTAAACTATTAATATTTACCTATTAAGCTAAGGACTAAAAACGCTACCGCTATATAAATCAATACAATTTTTGTCGATGTAACAAAAATATACATATCAAAATTTAGATACATCGTGCAATGAATCATGTTATAAGACATGTGAATGAAAATAAAAATAATTTTGCACTATAGAAGATGTCCATGTATGGTTTTAGTAAAGGATTGTTTAATTTCTGAAACCGTATAAATACGCCCTTCGTAGCGAAAGGGTTAAAAATATTTCGTATTCCTTATTAAGTAAAATTATATCACAGAATGCCAAAAATGTTTTAAAATATTTATTTAGATATAATTGATAGAATTTAGATGCAAAAGTGACAGATAACCAAGATTTATCAAAGTTTGTTATTGTCACGATGGATAAATGGTTGTTTTATCATAAAATAGCGGATGAAATGAAAAGGTTGTCAAGCAAGAAAATATATCGACGTTCACTTAACTGGTATGCAAATGTTACAAGTATAAAGTACTACGAGCGAGTTAAATTTGGATTAGAAACGATCGCATACGATTAGGTGTATGATAGATAAATATTAGACGAAAATTGCGGACATTAAGATTTGGCAAGAGCCGGCAAAATCTCGCGTATTTGCTAATAATTCGTTCATAAATTGGCGGCAGCATCGGATTAGGTATCAAAGATAACGGTATCGATGTATTCGAACATGCCAGATTTCCTTACATAATTTTGGCACGCACGAAAGCGATTTATAAAAAAGAATAGAATTTCTCGATTACAAGAGTGAATGATTTTTTTCATCTTTGAGATCGGTAGAATTTATTTGAAAATCTGCAGAGCTTATTTTTGACTCACCTTGTATACAATTGTACTTAAAGGCTCAAGAACCGTTTATGATGGTTGAAGAACGGCAATTAAATTGTTTCCGCGGGCTAAAATGACGGTTAATGATTCGGCCATTATTTTCGTCAGGGTTGTTCACCTCTACTTTTTAAGTGCTGAAATATTTCATCTTCGGAACGGTGTTTACTGTTGCTCGGATGGGATTATTGCAAAATGTTGATTACTTAACACTAAACCTGCCGACGATTAAACTATACCTGCTTGCATCAAAGAAATTACAATAATAGATACTTGGAAAAATACACAATACTCGAGAAACAAATCTTTGACCATATATTTTACGGAAAATCACAAAAAAAATATTCAAAAGTGTACCATTAATAATTTATAAAATTTGGAAAAGAAATTACGAAACGGTCATTTGACCGCGTTGGTAGGTTTAGTGTTAAATGGAAGATATTAAATTTGATTATTATAGACAGAAATAGTGAAATATTGAAGTTACGGTGTTATACATTCTACGTTGAACTCGTCTGTACACTTTGAAATAACTTTATGAACAAATGCAATCGCAAGTAATTAAATTGAGGTGTTAACCGTTCCGTTTCACACGCCATTAAAACGGACAAGTACTTACATCGGTTGATTAAAATTCTAATCTTTTCTGATGGTGCATGCAGATATTTTTAATTATATTATTATACTTTCTTAATTAAAAAAATTTTTAAGTATGCTTATTCCTTTGGATGTATTTCATATTGGTTGTAATATTTATCTAAAGCATAGCTTTCGTTAACGAAGTTTTATAGACAGTGCCGAATAAAATTGAGCTCATTATATATTTGTAATTATTTTGATCGATAAATAACTGCTAAAGATATTCTAATTCTATTCCGTAGTAAGATTTACAAAAATAAGGTACCGTTGTCAATGTGTTAACCCTGTACAGCCCGAATTTTGTCTGCTTATTGGAGAAAAAATTACGATTGATTACAGTTTTTTGCTTTGATTTGAAAATGTTTTAACTAATAGTTACCGTAGATGGATCGTGGTGTCGCTGCAGTAATACAGTAATCAAATTTAATGGTGCAGTGATAACTGAACAAAATTAATTTTTTAAAATATAGATACATCGGTTTGTAACTTTTAGGTCACACGGTTCCATAGAAGGTTAAGACAAAACTGGGTAATGTGCCTCTGCTTATAAACCGTTCCAATATTATTTTATTCATATAGATAATATTAGACTATTGGGAACAATAGAATTAAACAATTTTTAATCGTCCACAATCGTAGTAAAAATAGTAGCTGTAAATATTACGGTTTGAGAGAGATATAGGGTAGTCATTCCTAAGATAGTCATTCTTTAGATAGTGAAAGAATAATAGTCAAAAATTTAGAAAGTTTACCTTTTATTATAAATTGGTAATTGACTCGTTAACTGGGTCAATTTTCGATCAGAAGCTCCTTTATATCTCGAGTTAAAAATTAATAGAAAATAATACATTTTAATTGGATAGATTTTAATCATTGCAAATGTAAGTCTAATGTAACGCGTTTTTTTAAATAAAAATATAACGATGCACTCAAAAGTAAATCAATGTAGAAATAAATGATTACGTCCAAAATATCGGCAGTTCGCGTGACGAGTTTACTCGTCTTACCCGGTTAGCAGGTTAATACCTGTTTAGTTTGAAAATTAAAGATAAAAATATGTTTTAAACTTAAAAATTTTTCTATTGGCTGAATTCTTATTTTGATCGGATTCGTCTCGGTTTATCCTACTATAAGTATATTTACTATTGTCTACGATCATACATATTGCGATGAGAATTAAAGAAATTAAATTTTGTAAGTTATTACTTTTTATTTATACTATTATCATATTACTATTATTTAAATAACTTCTGTGAAAGTAAGAGGAGGAACAGAAATTTAGTGTCAAGCTTTTAAGATTCTGTTAAAGCGAAATTGTACGCCCACATAATTTAAACTGAATGCCTAATAGGTAAATAGGTAAATCACAGGAAGCTAGTAATCCATGTCCTTTTCCATCTCGCACGCGAAACCAAAGGAAGGTTCTAAAAATTAACTCCAAGCTAGCTGATATTCAAGTCTGATATTATGCAAAGGGTTGATGCGGTCTAAGAGGAACTCCCGGGCTATCTGTCTCCGTATAACTCCCTCGTCCCCGCACCCCTTGATGACCAACCCTTCCTCCAGGGTGTGATTAATTCTCTGAATGCACGGACTACGCTTGAAAAGCTGTTAGACACGAGAATCGTGATGCTTGAAATATTCGATTGAGTCGTCCACGTCAAATTTTCCATCGCTCAGGTGATATCCGAGGCAAAAACACCCTCGAGGATAAAATATGAGCTTGGTTCAATGATTGGACGGATAATAAAGAAATTGTTCTTGTTCCTTACGAAATTTTTGTAATCAATAATTACAGTAGTTTTTTGTATTAAACACTTTCTTATATTTCATTGAAATTTTTGCTTTTTGTAAAGAAATTAATTGAAATAGAAACGCGAACTGTTTTTAATATGGAAGATTAAATTTGAAGAAAAACGAACTGAAAATGTACAAGTACTCGGTCAAATTTATTACAAACGTACAAACGTTTCAAGAATTTTATTTTTCGTCTTGCAAATAAATAAACTCAGTTTATGATTAGACATTTATATAAAAAATTAAGGAATTTATTTTATTGTTTAATTTTAAACTTTGTAAAGTTTGGAATTATAACATATGTTTTGAGAAAAGAAAATTTTTAAGTACGTTAATTTTTGTTTAACAATCTCGTTAATCGAACGACTAGGCAATTTCAAATATTGGAACGAACTATTAACTTTAAAAATTCATTTTAATTAAAGATTACATATTCCTTCAATTCTTTATAATTTTCCTCTTTTTAAAAATTGTAAACAATTGTATTCAAAATTCATTTTCTTCTAACAAAAAATTCTAGTATTCATTATTCACCAGCCATCTACCTTATTCAAATAAATCTTTACAAAATTAAACATTCATTACTTAATTACTGCCTTTCTCGATTAATAAATTATTTCAAAAATCAGATACGTGGAAAAAATACTACATTTTATAAATTATTGGAAGTACTATGGAAACCTTAATTTTCAAGACACTCAATAATACATCATTTAAAATTATACATCCGTTGAAGGTTGCTTTTCCTAATTAATGTCCACATACAATGCGCCAAGGTTTTCACTTTACTACTAAAAACGTTTCGAAACGGTATTATATGCTTTCTTACACGCATATTTCGGTCCTTTCTACACAGCTTTCACTTAATTCAGAAACGTGACTACCTTTTCGTCGGTACTTGCAACCACGTGGCGCCAATAACCGTTTCACGGGCGAAAATTTTCTTAGCCCCGGTCCATGGCTAATGGTTCGAGAGCAATTGTCGAGAGGAGTAGCCGTGAGCAAAAGTAGAACCGAATGGCCAGGCTCCGAAAATCGTCGAACAAGGGAACAGCTGCGGGGGTGTTCGCAGCTGACCATCGACAAGAAGAAACAAAAAGTGGGGGCGACACGAGGCCAGCGTTGACCATCCGCTCTGACAGGCCATTGTCCAGACTCGTGCCCATTAGAAGCACGCCAATTCCCATTGATAAAGTCCTCCGGTCCTTTCACCATTATCCCCCATTATTCCTGGCTAGCTGCAGCACTCTACCTGCGGAATATTTTATAATCGGCTGGGAGAAACGGGCCGACTCTGCCCCTTTTGCGGGGCTAATCAACGCCCACGCAAGCTGCGCTCCGGATCGAGCATTGTGACGAACCGCGGCTGCGTCCAACCAATCCTGCGTCCTGAATCGACGCGACAGACCTCCGGAATCGTTGCCTGATTGTGAAAACGTATTTACCCTCGTTTGTTCTACTTGCATAACATGTGCGTGTCGAAAGAAAACGCGTGCGCCTTGTTGACAGATTGGATTTTCACTGGTTGTGCTTGGCATTGTTCTCGAAACGCGGGAGGAATGAAAATTTTAGGATGACAGCGACGATCGAGAGGTTCTTTGAAAACGAAGAAATTAAACTTATTGACGGTTAGAAGCATTTCATTTTTGATTGCCGGGTATTGTAGAGATGTTTTAAGGTCCAACTCGCGACTTGCTATTTGCGAGTATTTTTTCTGATAGAGGAGCATAGAGCTTTGACAAATTTTTAATGCGAATTCGGACGTGTGCTCGTTTACTCGTCTTCGAGTTTCGTTAGAGTTTCAATTAGATCTGTTATAGTTTTCATATTTATGGGTATGAGAGTTTCGGGAGATATTCAAAGCGCTTTTGTGAAGATGTGATACATACATATACGATTTGTGATAACAAAAATTATATTCGATTGTGAAAGTAGAGTATATTTGCAAAATTATAATCGATTGTGAGAGTAGAGTATATCAAAAATTATATTCGATTGTGAGAGTAGAGTATATTTGCAAAAATTATAGTGGTGAATAGCAAAGTAAAAAAAATAATATTCGACCGTGAAAGTAGAGTATATTTAAAAAAAATATAGTGGTAAATAGCAAAGTAAAAAAAATAATATTCGACCGTGAAAGTAGAGTATATTTGAAAAAATTATAGTGGTGAATAGTAAAGTGAAATATACAGTAAGTATAAGCGTTATAGCCCTGCCAAAGGAATATCGAACAAGACGTCACTGCCGAAGATGTTACATAAAATTGAACATCTTACATGCATAAATCGGAACGCTATAATATCATTTGTGTTTTCTGTAAATTTACTCTCTGGAAATATTTCATTTGTTACTTCGTATCTAAAACAAATTTATTTCTTAAATATTGTTTTAATTTCAACTCTAACATTAACTTTTTAACAAATTTTCCTTATGTTCTAACTTTCATTGAATCGAAACGAAACAGACAATTGGCTTTGAAACCAGAATTTCTTTAATATTCTATTCAACAACACATTTACATTGTGTTTAATTCTTAGCCTACTATAATTACCATAAAAAAGTAGCTTACTGTCGTTATAAAAAAGCTTTCTAAATCGCATATATTCGACATAAAGCTGTTCCTTTTCAGAATTAGTTTTAGTCGTATTAGGTGTCAAAAAGGATTTTCCACGTTTCAAAGCTTTGTTTCTCTCGCTCTTCTAGTTAAAGAAACTGACACGACACGCGACATCGAAGAAGGACGATTGATAGACAGGCCACGTAGGATTTCTCGTCATTTCCGCGCGTTTATCCTCTAAACTGAGCGAAACGGTTGAGAAGGGCAGCGCAGCTGCCTTTCCGTCTCTGTTTTCCCTGTTCCAGAAATTTAGCCACGCGACTTCCTTCTGCCACCCAAGCTCGGATCCCTTTAGTCGCGCTTTGCTTTCGATTACGACCGATTATTTTTAAATGTTTTCACAGGGAAAAGTTATTTATAAGTGCGCTCGATGAGTGACCCTTGGTGGGTCTGCGTTTCTTGAATTTTTCCCTGTTTATTTTACGAAGTGAGGGATAGGAGTCGCTGCTTAAGGGCTGTGTCAGAATCTTGTCGCTGTTCGTAAAATTTGGAATTACTGAAGTACGATTTATAAAGCGTGTTACTGTCTTTTAATAGTGTAGCTTTATAACTGTTCTGTCTAGTAATTACAATTTTAATCGTCTTATTACGTTCATAAAAACGTAGAATAGACCGAGGCGAATCGGATTATTTTCTTTTGATAGTTTAAAAATAATATTCTTATATATATTTTTTATATTATTACAATAGTCAAAGTTAAGAGAGTTAACCTTTTATTATAAATTCGTAATTAATACCCATTTAATTTGAACGTAAATAATACATTTCTTTAACCTTAAAAATCTTTCTTTTGACTGAACTCTTATTTTGATCCGATTCGCCTTGATTTACTCTACACGAATTATGTAACGATTATGATAATAATAATTGTGATTGTGTAGTTTTTCGACAATTATAGCAAAAAATTAATTCACATACTCTAAAATATGTATTAACACTAAATCTACCAAAGCGGTCAAATGACCGTTTCGTAATTTCTTCTCCAAATTTTATAAATTATTAACCGTGCACTTTTGAATATTTTTTTTGTAATTTTCCCTAAAATATATAGTCAAAGATTTGTTTCTCTAGCATTGTGTATTTTTCCAAGTATCTATTATTGTAATTTCTTTGACACAAGCAAGTATAGTTTAATCGTCGGTAGGTTTAGTGTTAATATAGAATAAGTATACTAAAGAAAATTTAAGTTTGCGTTATGAAAATCCGAATACAATAAGAGGGTTGATTACAATGTGAATGATTTGCAAAAGAATATGTAAAAAAACTTTTTCTCGAAAAGTTGCAATCTAGGTTTAACATTTTTAAGTAAGTTTGAAACGTTAAATTCAATTCGAACCACTTTCGAGGATAACTATAAATCGAATAAGCTATTTTAAATGGGGTTACTTTTTTACTAAATTATATATTGTGTATTTACTAAAATGTTAGAATTAATTTTCACGTAAAAACAGTTTCCTGAATACAAATTGCATATCAGATTAGCCGGATATGTTTAACCCTTTGCGGTCCGAGCTTAATTTCACACTTTAGCCCAACTAGTTCATCTTCAATATTCTAATTTTAAAAACTGTCAATAATTTGGCTGAACTTTCATATTTTCATAACCAATAAGATATCTGGATAGAAAATTCTTCATTAAATTAAATTTTAATATAAAAGAATATGTTTCGTATCCCAGAAATAAAAATAATGGAACAAAATAAAAATGTCGAGTCTGGCTCGACATAAGACCGCAAAGGGATAATATATGGACAAATTTAGAAAATCAGATATTTGACAAAAATATATGGAACCTGACCTCATTTCTAATCGAGAACAATTGTATTGTCAAGAGATGAGAATTTCAGAAGAAGTAGCAGCGGTTATAGTAGTTTGTGGTAACAGTATAACTTTGTTACTATAGTTAGAAATAATAGTTAAAATGCGAACATTTTGATAAACGTTGCAACTGCAAAGCGTAATACCTATAGCGATCCTATTTTAATGGTTTCAATATTAAATATTAAATATTCAAGCATTCAATACGAACCCCTTTCCATCCCTTATTTTCCTAACTTAATTTGTTCTTTGGTGTTAAATCGACATAATGGTAAAAAATCAATATACTGAAAAAATAAATAGTTAAATTAGCAAATTATTTTATTTAAAATAATAAAAAAAAAGAAATTGAAACTTCTGTACATTCAAAGATAAGATTGTTTGTAATATTCACAAATGATACAATGTGTATACTGCTTTTTCACATTTAAGAAAAAAATGTGCAAAATTAACACGAGGGACGGATAGGGGATAAAACGAGTGAAAAATTGTTATCAAGTATTACACAATTTAAATCCTAGAATTACAATTGAATTATTAAAAGCTGTCAACTTTTTGTTCCATACTTGTTCTAAAGAGCTTCACGAAATTATTATGAAATGTATTTAAGTATGATATAGTGTGAAATTGAAATCAATTGATATAGCATGAAATCAAACGTTTACCTCAAGTGCCCTCTTAAATTGAGCACCCACCGTAGTTCGTTCTAATCCAAGTGATTGAACACTTAAATTTAGAATAAAGAAAAATTTATGCTACACTTATAAATTGAACCTTTGACTCACTAATTCTTTGCATCATAATTTTGCTCTTAAACTTTCGCATTTCCATGTCGAGTTGGACTCGACATTCCGC